>CALSCE010009465.1:4652728-4673194 GCA_943593645.1 Bovichtus variegatus | reverse complement strand
GTGTGTGTGTGTGTGTGTGTGTGTGTGTGTGTGTGTGTGTGTGTGTGCGTGTGTGTGTGAAAGCAGCAGGGGCAGGAGCTCAGAGAATGACAGCGTGTCTGTGGTGGGCAGAAACTCGAACTCTCTGATCTCGTCTTGGAGTCTCCTGCCTCCCAGCTGTCACTGTGCCTCTGGCATCCTACTCGGCCTCTCGCCCCCCGCCCGCTCCCTTTGAAGACGGCTACCCAGGAAATTGAAAGCTGTTTTCAAAGAAAGACAACAGAGGAGAGGAGAGCACAGACACTGCAAAAAAAGAGTGTGTGTGTGTGTGTGTGTGAAAAGAGGGTGATGGAGAGGTTTTTAGGTTAAAAAGGGTAAGAGATGTCCTTCAGTGAAGTGAATCTATATCTACTGTCTGCACTATAGTTACACTGATGAATCATTTTGTGAATCAGACCAGACTGTCCCCCTGACCACAAAGTGCATTTGCTGTTACATTCTATTTTTTGACAAATTTTACTTTTTTGCATTAAAGTTGATCCATTTTGTTACTTTATTTGTTTATTACTTTAAGGTGAGGTTAAATTTTTAAAAGGTTGGTTAATGGTAAAAAACACATTTTCTGTGAGTCAGGTAAAGTGAAAACTCATCAAACTACACATAGGTGTAAATGTGAGGAAGAGAATAGGGATATACTCCTGTACTTATGTAAACATCAGCCACATTGTATTTATATATATATATATATATATACTGCATTTGGCGATACACAGGCAAGTTTAGAATAATAGTTTTGTGTATATGTACAGATAAAGTCTTAATAAAAATGTAGAAATAAAGGTTACCAAATGCAAGATAAAAACAATAAATAAAGTGGGGGAGAATATCAAGTCATGAACCATTAGCAGTATTTCCAGTAACTGGAAACACATTAGAAGAAGTATTTTTTTAAAATAATAATTAAAAGAAAAAAAAGTTACAGCCAGTTGGGGTCGTGGTGTCTGACCACATGTTCTCAGTGTTTCTACAACAGATGAATCCGAGCCCTCTGACCTGACGTCCTGCTCTCTCTGAAGCCTTCAGGACTCCCAGGGAGGGAATCGCTCTTACAGTAGAGTTTCCTTCAAAGTTTCCCTCCTTGCGTCTTCGAGACAATACAGGAGTGTGCCAGAGCGCCGGGGTTCCAGTAGTTCTGCTGAGGTTTACACTGGAATAACATTTTGATGATCCATGTCTCAGAGGACAGGAGCCAGGCAGAGGGCAGATGGTTGTGTGGTTTGGCCCAACAGCGGACAGCTCGCAAGACAGGCAAACAAACAGTGATGGACAGGTGGGCGTCACACGGGTGTGGAGCAGCCAGGATGGCAGTCAGATGGAAAGCAGCAGCAGAGGATTCTGATTGGCATCTTGGCACAAAGGGTTAAACCGACGAACGAGTCTCCCGGCCAACAATAATGTCTGCCTCATTAGATCTGGACCACGAGACTGACCAGTTGTTCCAGAGGGGAAAGAGCTTGTGAAGCGCTCCTGGTCAGGACTGTTAAGTTTATAAATGCAACAGATGGGTTAACACACTGTAAAATAACACGGCAGAGAGTTTGGTTACCTTTTATAGTAATGACGAACTCAGTGTGGTATTCTTTCCACCTCTGTAATAAGGGTTTGTGCTACTTTTCCTAAAAGAATGTCACATTTATTGCCTCTTTGTTTTGAACTGATACACATTTTTAATACATATAAAATTGCTAATTTCACACTCAGAGGAAACTTAAACCTTTGAACTCTCAATAGCTATGTTTCCTTTATTTTGTGGATTTTTAAGTATCAAATTAGAAATGCTGTATGGAAACAGCTCAATTCTGCGGGAAACAAATTCTGCTTGCTTGTTTTGTATCCTTTTCGCAACAAAGTATTCTACTCTGTTTACCAGAGGATTACAGCCATGTGTTGAGCAGCCTATAATGCTAACTCCTGTAGAAACTATACTTTGCATAGCCTAGTTTATTCGCTGGAAATAGTAGTATCGTAGAAGTGACAGAAGAAATGTTTCCACTGACAGAGGCCACGATGAACCAAGATGCAATACAGCCAGAAAACATGCTGCGTTTAGGGAGTGTGACTGTCCATGGAAAGCTTGCGCTCGTGCTCTTAACAGAAGTGTAGATCTCATTCCATGGAAGATATCAAAAGGTATTGTTCGGCAAAAGGAAACTGGAGAAAGGGAACAAAAGAAGTGAATAAAACAAAACTTCGAAGTAAATCATTTGATCAGGGACTTGTATTGCACTGAACATCAAAGACAACAGTGTAAAAGCATCAGAGGGTGGATTTAATAGTGAGGTTGTTTTCAAAGTCAACGCCCCAAAATAAGTGTAATGTTTCTCTTTCCCTTTATTCCTAAATGTGACATGTTTTTCTCTTCGTCCCTGATATGTTCCCTCTATGACTTTATTATGTCTGCCTGGGTTTCTCCAAATGTTACACAGTCCATTCAAGAGTAGACAAGAGCGCACCCCTACAGCGCTCCCCTTCTACTGTTACACTATAGCGCCAGCTGGACCAGAATATTTGCAGGAGTAAACCATTACATGGCTAAATATGAGTAAGGGAAAGCATGAAACTATGTAATTATGGAGTAATACAGCCTGAGGGGCTGGAGGGTTAATTCCCCCAACTTTAAATGTTAACAGTCGCACGAGTGTAGATCTCTTCTCCATTAACACATCAGATTTTCCCGGCGCCTGTGAATGAGATGAGCTTTTTTTTCTTTATTAACAGTCAGACATATCATTTCTAGTAACAGTAGCAGCATGAGTCAGACCTTAAGCACAAAATGAAACCCCCGCTGTGTGATTTTCCAGTGTTGAATGGTAGATATTAGATGATATCCTTACAGTTTGTGACTTTGCTTGCAGATTAAACTCAGCGCCAGTCTGTAACTCTGTAACTTTGCCTCCCACAGGAGGTCATGAGTTCACAGCAGCCTCTTATCACCTTCTGATGTCTTTTCTCCCTCAAGCTGCCTCGGTGTCCATGGCAACAGATCTACAATGGTGAACTGGAGACACACACGCAAGTTGATAAAAGAGGATACAACCGGCTTGAGAAGAGTTCACTCACACTACAAAGGAACATGTACAAACACATTCAGGCTGGTACCTGAGATGAAGTCAAGACAGAAACAAACAGAAACATGGATCAAACAAGCAGATATGTTTGCTCTATCCCAGCCATGACAAAAAATAAAGTAAAATCTAACTCTCAGCAAAAAAGCAAATACGTGGATTTCCGATATCATTGTTTTATTCATTTTCTCTTAGGCCTACTATGTTTATTGTTATGAAAATGAATACATGGTGGAACGGTGCATCATGGGCCAAGTGAGAACCACTGGATACACAAAGTATTTTTCACTTTTGTTAACACTGCGAGATGGCAGAGGTCTGCGCTCTCCAAGGGCCTTTCTAGTATATAATGTTGCAGGTTGCACAGCTACAGATGTGGTAATAGTGACTTGAGCACATTATTTGTATGTTTTTTCAGTGCTGGGGCAGGCAGTCACATGAACATCTGAATGTCTGCATTCTGTCTTTGACATTACAAAATGTGTTTGTATAAGGTTAGAATGACATCACAATGAAATCTGGCAAATGCAATGAATGAATAATTGAAGTTTTGACATTTTCCAAGGCCATTAGTTATCGTTTATATTGCCATTTTAATACAGAGAAACACAAAAAAAAACAATACAACACTGAAAAAAGTACATATTTATCTATCTGTCTGTTTTTTTCTGCCTCCGTCTACCTCTCCTCTTCCACTCTCTAATCAACAGCAATAAGTTTTGTGACCTGCATCCCCAGGTGTGGAGGTGAGGGGTCAGAGTTTTATGGTGGAGCGGGTGGGGGTCGGGCCCTTCGCTCCGTGGAATTTGGGTGTCACCATGGCAATCACAATGGAGCGGTGAGAATGACAGGTAGCCCCTGGGGGCTGTAAATAACAGATATGCTCTCATACTTATAGGATGGGGGCAGGGTAGGGGGCAGGGGGCTAAAAGCCTGGTGTAGCTCAAAACAGGAAATGAGTATAAGAGGGAAGGATGAGGAAAACAAAAACAGACAAATGGGAAAAGATAATTGCATTTGAGGAGCAAAGGAATGCCACCAGCTGAAGGACAGAATCTCATATCCCCCTCATGAGACCTCGCAAAAAGTATAAATTCAACAATTTAAGGGAACTCTTAACTTTCTCCGGTTCTCAAGTCCCTCTGTCTAGTTTATCTGTTAAAAAGCGATAAATTGGCACAGGTGACTTTAAAGGAAAAGTGTGGTGTTTAATAAAAATATTTTTTTTTAAATCACAGCGACAAAGAATGATAAACATCTTTATATAACAGAGATCAAGTGAAAAAATAAAGAAGAAACATAACAATCATATTTTGAAATGTAGATATAAAAACAGGCTGCAGGCACGTAAGAAACATCTTGGGAGCGGAACACGAGAGTAAAGATTGTCCAGGTCACTGGAGGCACCGTTAGGAGACACAAGCTTGAGACATGGCCAGCTTCATCCCAAACACTCTGGCTTGTCAACATGTGGAATGAGGAGCAGAGAGGAGGTAAGTTGTTTAAACGTGTTCGAGAAGCACAAGCAGAGACAGAGGCCAGCAACGCTTTGCTTTGGACCAAGCCAGCAGGAGACGGTGGCGTGTAATGCAACTCGTTTCTACTGCAGGCTCCATGAAAAATTCCTCTAAGCCAACACACATGCAGGACCGGTGCCAAGGGGAGGCAGGGGGTACGGGAGGAGGGAGGGTGGTCAACATCAAAACACATGGACGTATGAGTGCGGAGAGGACAATCATACACTGTCTGTTACTGACTTCATCTGAAATAACTTCCCTGTACCAGATAATGATGGTAAAACCTCTTTTTAGGATGTGGAAAACCTAAAGAGATTACTACTAACTAGAAACATATTTCGGAAAACGTAACCACACAAATGGACATAATTCCGTTCTACACACATGTCATTATAGGCATTGGATTTGTAACCTGTTTTATTTTAAGCAGCATGATCAGTAAAGTCTCCATGTTTTTCCCTCTCTTTTTTGCACGCACAATGACTCCATACAACCGGCTGTGGAGCACTTATTGATCCGTCCGAACAATCCAAAATAGATCCGGAAACTGGATACTGCAGCTCTTTCTGCACTCTGTCAGTTGATCCAAGAGAGAATAAGGGACTCAGGTGTATACAAAATAAAGAGATGGGGAGGAACGGCCCATCTTTCAAGGATCGGAGGGAGGGGTGAGACCTTCACCCACCCCCAGGGTAGGTCACAGTCCCTGGCCTCTGACCTCTCTCTGAAAGAAGGGAATTTAGGGGAGGGAGAGAGAAACATGTCTGAGCAGAGGAGCAGAAGGAACAAAGACTCGACACAAGCAGCACGCCACGTAACACATCTACATTTAACGTCGGACCGTCAGAAGTTATAACAATCCTCAGTAAAGCAGAAAATAACTCACAATTTTGCAAAAAAAAGCCTGGATTTAAAACCAGTATGAGTCAGATTTTCAAAGTCCGTGTTATTAATAAACTAACGCCTACATGGTTTTTAGTCCTGGTCAGTTTCTGTCTCCTGTCTTTTAGTGCAATCAACCAGCCCGTCATCACACGCATCTCTGATTGATGATGATCAGAGTCTCACTCTGTGCTGTCTAGCCTTGGAGCCACTTCAGAGGTTTGTTCATCTCTGTTGTTCTTCACTTTTCTTCTTTAATCTGCATTAAAGGGCCGGGGTGACCCCTGACCCCTCATACATCTGTCTCAGAAGGCATGTGCCTTCCAGATGTGGACGTACCTGACTTCCAGAATGCACAAATCCAAGCAATTCAATGAGGCATCAGTAGATGGCAGCACACAAAGTTTACATGCAGAACGCAAATGAGCAATTCTTACAAGTCACTTTTAAAAAAGTACTGTGTTTCTTCAACTGCTTTACAAACATTGGGCAACTGTAGCAACTGTATCTCTGCAGACACCATTTTGTACATAACACTTTGTTCTTACACATGTGATAGATTATCAGTGTATGACTAAAGTCAATCATCTTTTAATGAGAATGACAACCACTGAATGAATAAGTAAGCATAAAAGTAGATTCAAAACTCAAAAAATTATAAGATAATCATAATTCAAGCCAAAATAATGAGCTAATTTCTTTAAAAGAAAGTCAGCAACAATATGTGACGTGTTACTTCTCTTCCTGCTCCAGATGTTCAGTGTCTATAAAAGCCTCATTGAAGAAGAAGTGGGGGTAAGTTTTTATTTTCATGTGTGTTTAAGAGTGTTTCCTCTCCAAAAATCTGGACCCAGCCAGCAGCTGTTCAAGAAAATATATAACATTCACATTGTTTTTCTTTAAACGTGCTAAAATAAATCTCATCCACATGAGAAACTAGGGACACATGCTCCAAAGAAATAGAGGGCAGCATTTCACCTCTACTACTGGGTCCATACGTTCTAAGGTTACAGACGTCAGTTTTGTTTGTTTTTTAAAAGTCAACTACTAAATAACAGCAGGAACACGAACCATTCTACCAAACTGTCACTCAATCAAACAAAAACATTATTAAAATGTACACAGACCCTCTCAATCAATGTCTGCGGGGCAGCTCTACTTCTTCGTCCTCAGAAGATATCACTTAATTTCTCTAGATATCTCACATGCATCACAACACATAGACGTCTTTGACATAACGTCAAATCTGTAACCTCTTCACATTCCGTTGTTAATGTTAGTTCACTTTTTGAATGTCTTTAAACTGAAATCCTGGCAACATCTTATACATTGCACCTTTACTGATAATAATTATTCACTGGACGGTGAGGAAAGTCTCAACGTTGAGCCTAATAGTGAAGGAGATTCAACAGGAGGCATGGGGGGGGTGAGAATGAAGGGTTGAGGCCGGGCTGAGATGATACACAAACACAGGCTGACAGGCACACTCCATACACATTCAATTATTCCTTTTCTATCCAGCTTAAAGCTGATGGATGTAAATCAACAAGGGCTGCAAATGGTCCAGCGGTCAAATTTGAGCGAATAAATGAATTTGCTTTGACGAGACTGCTGGCTTGAACCTGTCCAACTGATTCAAACCTCGACATGAACTTGCCCAAATATTTGAAAAACTGGTCTCCACTGACCACATCAGCTGGCCCCAGCAAAAAAGGGCCCCAAATAAGGGCTCCAGCCTTCTTCCCTGCCTTTTTTTCTCCATAACCCTGCTTGCCCTTCAGTTCTACGTCAGTACAGTAGTCCGTGATGTGCTCTCTCTCACCGATGAGGAATTTCAACCCATCCTGATCTGTAAATTCACCATACATGTATGACTTTTCTCCTCCCTCCACCTCCACCTCCACCTCCACCCCACCCCACCCCATCTCCTCTCGTCACTCTTCATTAGGAAAGCGGGTGCACATTTTCTCAGTTCCCAAAGCTTTCAGTGCTACAACACACTCTTTCCCTGTCCGATTAAGCACACTAACAAGCTTAGCCGGTCTGTGAAAGCCAGATTTACCGCCATTCCTCTATGCTGGTAATTATTGGCAGAGCACACTGTAACAATTCTGGTTATAAAACCGCTTACTGCTTTGTCACGGTCCACCTCCCCACTGACCTCCCAACCTCCATCCTTCCTTCACACCCTCTCTCTCTCTCTCTGGCCTTCTCTCTTGATCTCCTGCTCCCTCTCTTCCAGTTTAACTCCGGTTCCAGGATTCTCAGCAGAGCCAAAGAGCTAAGAGAGCCAGAGAGAGAGAGAGCCCTCACTTCATGGAGGGGGGGAAATGCTGAGAACAAGTCAGAGTGAGAAAGGAGGCCATTGTAGGGGGCTGGCCTGGGGACAAGTCACCCATTCAGATGCGGCCAGCCGTGTACAATGGCTAAACTAACATCATTGACATTTCAAGTTGCCCAAGCTTTAGAGTGAGAGGAAAGGGGAGGAGTGGGGGGGGGGGGGGGGGGGGGGGGGGGGGGGGGCTGCCATCAGGAGGCTGGCAAGAGGAGCGGTGTTGGAAAAGGTTCTTCAGAGGCACCAGCTATTGATCAAAAATTCATGTCAGCGGCTGGGATCAGACCAGCGTGCCCTCTGTTAGCTTTCATGTGCTAGAGAAGCAGGGGGGAGGAAAACGGTACGGAAGAGGGGAGGATATCTGAGATAGCCACCTTTTTAAACCCTGTCCCCATGGACCAGGCAACACAAGGCCACCCAAGGCCACCCGGGGCCAACAGGGTGATAGAGAACAGGCTGATGCTTGATCAAAGCACTCAGATAGCTCTGCTTGTTACACTCTATTGGTTGCCATTAAGGGACACAGTGCTTTGATTAATGATAAAGTGAGCAGCCAAGTGGCCTTCATGGCAGCTACTAATGAGTCATTTAACTGCTCTTGACTGATATGGATGTGGCCTGGTATCTGTGACAGTGGTGCACCAGAAGGAGATTTTCTGCTGTTAAAATTCCAAAGTAAAAAGACTTCAGCATGACTAGATAGCAGCGTCCTATTTTCAGGTGATATAATCCAGGTCATATGGTTCTGCTGATTAGTCTATTTGTCTGGAGATACAGTACATACCAGCACCAGCGAGACACGACAGGCAAAAACATTGTTTTTTCGAGAGTTTGGGCTATTTGCTTCCATAACATGTCTTCTTTCAGACTAGTGGAAAGTAAACATTCAAAATACCCATGAAGGAGTTTGTTTTACTACACTGACTAGACTGTCTATTAACATCTGTAGATTTCTCCTAAATTTAGCAAAAGCTAGCGTCAGATAGTATTGCCTCATTTGCATTTTTAAACATAACATGTCAGAAAAAATAATTATTGTCTTAATGTAAGTTATCAAATGGGGAGGTTTCATGGTGATATCTATTCGTTTTCTCAAAATGAGTGTTTTTCACATCCTCTGAGCCATAAATCTCACTTCAGCAGCCCTTGCATACACCAAACATTCCAGTTGCATTTGTATTTATATTCTGAAGGTTTTTACAGAGGGGTTTCTTCATAGGCCTATATCATTCATATCCTGATTTATATAACATTATATTCCTAAAATCATGGCTTTATAGCTGTTGACAGTACTTTCTGATGTATGGAGTGACACAAAGAGATATCCAAACTTCCCTCTGTAAAAACCTTTGACTCCACTTGATATCTGTTCGATCTGTTGTATGCAAATAAGCACATATTTGTTAGAATAAAGCCTTATTTGCATATTTAAACATCAGAAAAGTTAATTGTTCTAATGTAAGTAATAAACTGGTGAAGTGTCATGGTGATATCTATTAGTTAAATGTGTTGCCCTGTTCACCTGTAGTGTCTCCCCTTAATCATCATCGGGTAATCATGTATTTGCTATATTTATTTCAATTGGCCATAAATGTAAAACCATAGGCTTTGTAATGTTTTCACAAAGGTAGAAATGGACATACTTTTTCTCGAACACTGTACCGGCTTGCATCAAAGAACTGAAGGTCCTACACACTTAATGCACCTACACAGGTGTTTTCACTTATTTTCTCTAATTAGACTTCTTCTCAGGATTGAGTAGGTGACTTTTATTGACATCTCCCTGGAATAATGTACACCTTTTTGATTCTTACTAGATTATAAAATGTGGTGATTTCCATCATTATTAGCAGTGCAGCTCTCCTGAACGTCACCCTGAGATTAATTAGGATAACTGAAAACACCTGTGCAAGTGTGCAGAGCCTTTACGTCACATGTAGGCTACATTTAGATGATGAGCCAAAAGTAAGACATCTTTTTTTTGCTACCCATCCATCTCTTTTTTCCCTAAAATCATTATGATGAACATGTTGAGAGTTAAGTGTACTTTCACTCAGGGTTTCAGCGAGGATCACCTGTAAAAAGCAGGCAACAGGTGATGGAGTGAGTATACGGTGAACACAGAAAGAGCTGGCAGTACTGTGTGGAGTGGAAAAATGTCCGGGGTTCGACTCTAGGATCCAAACGTTAATCTGGGCTGCCACAGAGGCAAGATTTTGCTGCTGTTCCACCATCATTTTGGCCCACAGTTATCTGATCAAACAACTGGGGGGGTTGCTGTGGGGGTTGCTGTGGTCTGAGTCCTGCCGCTGGCAACATCTCTCTCTCTCCCTCTCTGGAGGACACAGTCCAGGGTGCTTCAGGGAAAGGCCACATCAACGCGCGCCTGCCTGATGACGTCCACAGGCTGAGGGGAAGCTTGTGATGGCACCCACTTTGTTTAAACAAGCCTGTGCGTGCGGCTTAAGGGGTAAACAGGGCCGGACCACCTAGCCTGTGCTGCCTAGCCTTCCAGCCTGGAGACAGCCTGGCATGGGCCGGTGTTACCGTATCCCTGCCTGGCCGGGTCGGACCGTAGTACCGTAGCGTCATTAAGAAGGTCCTGCCTCCTGTTCTGCCTGCACGCTGGGGCCCTTGAGGGCAAAGCCCCCCTTCCTCCACTCATGCCTGTGATTCAGCAGGGGTAGCTTAGTCTCTTGAATGCAATAACAGCTGCTAAAAGCAACAAACTGAGAACCTGATATATACTCTGAAGGACTGACCCCTGCTCATGAATCAGCCCCTAGACAGGAGGTACTTGAGCATGGGTCATGAACAGAGTTCCCTGCAATGCCCTATAGATCCCCTTGCCTAACCACCAGGCTATTTTTGGGTCACCCTCTACGCATCAAAAGGCCTCCAAATGTCTCTTCAACGAAGAGAGAATGTCCTCGGGTTGATTTAAAGCAGATGATGTGTTGTGGGTTTTTTGGTTCTGAAATTATATTGTTGTTTCATGTTATGTTTATTTTTGAATCTGGTAATTTACTGTGTTTCGGCATTTGCTCAAAGATATCTCACAGCAACGCTCAGAATGCCTTGACACAACGTCCCAGACAGATGCTTTTCATAAGACACTTAAATTTGAGGATGAAGCTGTTGATGTGCTGCCATAGCTGTTGGTGTGTTTGGACAAGAAATGAGGCGTCTCCCCATATTACCCTCACAGAGATGAATAGACGTATGCATGCTGTGTCCGTCCGGACATTAACACATACTGCGACTTGCAAGCCGAGGGCCAGCGGTTCCTCCGTCATGCATTCCCAGGGTGCATTGATTTCTGACAGCTGTGGGGGACTGTTAACACCCCGATCACCGATGTGATTATGACTCTCTTAAGATACTGAACCACACGCAGCTCCTGTTGGACAAAGACGGGCCTGTCCACACCGCCCGGGAGATCCTGACACAACCCCAGCTGGAACAGACGGTACATTTATCTGGGCCAGTGTCCAGCTCACCTTCTGTGTCCTGGCAGGTTAGGGGCACAGGGAGCTATGTTCCCCTTGGCGAACAGAGGAGGGGGTGTTACAATTGATACCCACACTGTATACAATCAACACTCATAACATGCCACGGTGGGCCACCCCCCGAGCACAGGCCACCCAACGGACTCGACTTCTGGATACAGAGATTTGCGCTGTTAAATGTTTTTTTCCATTTGTTGATGTTTTGAAATGTTTCCAATTTGTGTGTGTCCCGGGATTTCAATGTGTATTTTCAATTTAATACTAGTGAGTCCACACATGGGTGATGGGAAATGGGTAAAACATCCCTGTCCTTCAAAATCGAGGGATGTCCTGCCAACACCTCAGTGCATCTGGCATAGACATTTCTGCAGCAGTGATTAAAAAGCTATTTAATAGGAAACATGGAGATGTGACCACAGAGCGTCTCTTGCGGTTTATTACACCTGAGACATGACTGAGGGTTTAATCTTCCACAAATGGCAGAACATTCTCTCTCTGCACCACTGTAACGTTAAAGTGTTGCTGCACTGACTGAAGGTCAATGCTAACAGAATGATGTCATTGAGGAGAAGGAAGTAGAACATCCAAAAAACTGTTTTACTGCTGGGCGTGGGGCGATGTTTGAGTTTTCAGACCTGACAGCATGCATGCTTCATTACAGCAACAGCAACTGCATATATGTTGGACATCTTACAGATATGACATGATGTCCATTCAATAAGGTCAGTGTCTGCAGAGGGAGCATTATATGGCTAAACAGAGGCCTCTTTATCAGCCAAAGTATTTCATGTTCTTAAAGATTTCATTGCAAAATCAACTGCCCAATTTTAAAAAGGCAAGAGAGAGATGGCTCTGTAAAGTTTGTAACTTGCTCCTTTGTGGAGGACGGCAACTGTTGTCAGATTGGATTTACAGAAGTTGCAATATGTTTTAATATAAAAACTATGTTAAAATGGCCATAGAAACTTCTCAAACCATGTTCCAAACTTTGCCAGTAATAATTAGCTATATGGGATTCTGTTTGTTGGAGGGAGAGAGTGTATTTTTGGAGCAATGGGCCGTCGGAGCAATGGATAACGTGCTTTCGGACAATTTGGCCCTCAGTCCAATGGGACATTTTTTACTACGAATGTGAACATTGTAGATGTAATTCCGGTGCAATATTATATTGTATTTTTCGAACATTGCCCATCTCATTTTAGACATAAAATACACATCTGACCACAATTGTGTTCTCAAAGCTTAGGTCTTACCTTTGACCTTTAGCTTTTTGATCACATCTCAAGGAATACCAGTAGCCTTAACTGCAAACAGCTCTACCATTTCTGTTTTTCATCAGCACATAGAACAGAGCCGAGAAACAGGAAGTCGCCTGGAGCAATCAGAAGGATCAGACATCTCTCTCTATCTGTCTTTCTCTCTTGTCTCTCCGTCTCGGTTCATTCCGGATCGTCCGTCCCGAACTGCTCTGGCCCAGCCATGGCTGTTCCAACAACATAATTCAATTGTCTTTTTATCCGCAGGCGATGAATAACCTCTGAATAGTAAATCAGCGTTGTGGCGTCTCATCTCTGGACTGGAGCGCAGCTCTGATGGGTCCACTGGGGCTTGGATGGAGAGAGACCAAGCAGGCTCCATTCCATCCCCCGCTGGTGCAAATCAAAATAAAAGCCCCTCCGAAAGGCTCAGCATGTGCTCAAGTCATTTGAGGCCCTGTCGAGAAAAAATACATCCTGATTCCCATCCACATATTGACAGACAGACAAATCAAAAATGTCTTCCTGTCTCTAGCACACCCTCTCAATCTCAGCACTGTCGCAGGTTGCACATGGTGTGATGAAACACAGCAGAGCATTATATTTTTGAATGCTTTACATCCATCTATCATCAGGTGGCAGAGAGAGAGATTGACTCACTGCATCTTACAAAAACACAAGCATGTATATGTGTATCTTAATGCAACACAAACAAATGAAGAAAACACATATGAAGCATACCAAAATACAGAAAGGCTGAACATTGTACACACCACAATGAAAGTGAATTATAACACAAAAGTTAAGCTTTGGCCACTGTTGGTACGTAAGCGTGTGTGCATCAATAACTCTAAACAGGGTTGACCTTCTATATGTAAATGGGCCTGTTTGCATGTGTGTGCGTAATGGAGGGGGTGTCTCCCAGCAGCAGATGTTGGTGTTTTGTCAGAATAATTTGGTGGGAATTTTCATGCACTGCACCAGGCCACAGCTGGGTTACAGGTGGGGAGAAGGAGGGGAGGTGGGGGTGGGCTGGATGGATGGATGGTTGTTGGGAGGGTTAGGTAAAAGCGGACCCCTGGATCCCCGGGGACAAAACCTCGTTCTGGGCCAGGGAGTTAGACATACAGACATAGGGAGGTGGGTTTTGAATGAACACAGCAATTTTCCAAATGATTATGTTCCCCATCATATACTGTATGTCCTGTGTTGCCATTGACAATACAGGGCTGGCTATACTCAGGAGCTGCTGACCTTGTGTTTTTCCTGTATTTTTGATTTCCAGCATGGATGCACCCACTGACCAGCTTGAACACATTCTCAGACAAATGCTGTTTTTTCTGCGAGCACAAGCTCCCCTCAACTCTGTTTTAAAGCATATGAGGCAGCAAGAGAGAAAATACATTTAAAAAAAGAAAGCAAGACATACAGAGTGGCAATTACCTCAGCTCTTGGCAGGGGCTCTAATTAAAACCAAACTTGTTTCCTTCAGTGAACAAACATGACAGGCGCTGAGCAGAGGAGCTTTTTTTCCACTCCTGCCAAAATATTAAGTGAGTGCAGGTGCTCCAGGAATGTCTACAAGGGAGGGGGGCAAGGCAGAGCTGACCTTTTTCTCCCTCCATTGTGTATGTGAGTCTCCATATGTGTGTTTATTTATGTATTTGTGCATGTGTTTCCTCCTAACCCTGACTGTTTTCACGCATGCTTTGGTTGCACGGCAGAGGAGCACACCCAGCAGTGTGTCTTAGCGCCCTTCTGCAGCTTTGCTGTGGTAGAAAACTGGAGCAAAAGCAAATGATTGTTATGTTATTTGGGAGAGGCTGGGGGCTGCCATAAGCAGGACCAGATGCAAGGGTCCTGGCGGCTCCTGGGCCTGATTGAAGGAGGCTCGGTAGCCCCAGTGGAGCCTCTGACTGGATTCACAGAGGCTTGGCAGACAGGACAATTTCCTCTCTGCACCCCTTACAACATATAAAACCATAAAGGGACATATGAATAACACCTACACGCTTTTTGTGATATTCGAGGAGAGGAAGAATCTCATAATTCTGCTTACCTCACTGCCACCAAAGCACCAAATCAGCTGCAGAATGGCACCGCAAGGGAACTTGCTGTCAAATGTGATTTGATTCAGGGCTTTCTGCTTGAGAGACACGCTCTCTAATCACTATGCCACCCAACTGAACTAATAATTATACATAATTCATTATTAATGTCCATCCAAGGCAATAACTCAAGCTCATTAGTGAAGTTGCACAGTTCCGTTCCTGGAAGTTTGCAGTCACTGTAGCGTATCTTCCAGCCGTCAGCGGTGGAGGGGATGGAGGTTGGAGGAAATGCAGGCCTCCAGTGCAGGTGAGGTGTGATATTTTGGCTACTTCCTGTATGTCAGACATGTCTCACTAAAGGGGTGATGGGTAAAAATTGACACCTGGTCCAGATTGACACCTTGGGGCCAGACAACCAGGTGAACTGCCTGAGGACAGCTGCCTAAGATGAGGCTGCAGTGCAAGAGCAAGAGACGCGACTGGAGATTTTGAGCTGTTTGAATAAGCAGACATGGATTGGTTTATGTAGGGTTTGCCAAAAGTCACAGGACAGCAAGACCCACCACACAAAGGGATAACACAGTATGTCCATCTGCCACTGAAGACAAAACACAATGATGCAAAATATATATTTACATTGGCCTCTTCCTAACTTTAGTACTTTTTCTTTTCAATTTTAGAAATTTGACTGACACGCAAACTGTAACTAAAACGATTCACAATGACTAAGAAAGAATGGATTCACTGCTTCACTCTCTACAGCAAGAACATCCTGCCAACTGGACACAACCAGCAGGTCACTCAGCTCTTCACCAAGCTTGATCCTACCAGACATCGTGCATTGTGTCTGCACCCTGGACAGAAATTCACTTTGCCTCCCACTGACTCAGCTAAAAAACAAGTGTAGGATTAAAAAAATAATAAGAAGAAAAATAAATATATATATATATATATATATACAGTATATGTGTGTGTGTGTGTGTGTTTTGGTTGTGGATTGATTTGACTCTTTTTAATTTCAGAGAAAATCAAATTTGGTGAACTTTGACCTGTGAATTAACACTGCCAGCCAACAGAAACACACTTGGATGCATTAAACTATGATCCAGCATGAAGTACTTTATATTGTAGAAGCACACACAGTTGCGATATGTCTTCCTGCAAGCTGTACTGTAGCAGCAGTCAGTGAGTAAACATGATGAGCTAGCTTGGATTTTTACACAGGTTTTATTGACTTAGATTGAAATCACTCTATTCTCCGCCACCTACTCAATTCTCATTTCACAAAATTAAAACATCACACCTTTTTTCATTACAAAGAGAAATCTGTGAATTGAAATCGAGCGCCCCTTCAGGACATGCCCCCTCTACCCTCTCTGGCTTTGGTTAAATGTTGGCACTCCTGGTCACGTCTGCCTCTCACATTCCTCCTGAGTACCGCCTCGCAGGGCCAGGCATCTTGGCACAGCGCTGACGGGGAATTTTCCACAGGTCGACAGTGGAAGGGGCACACAGGCCTACCTTTGTCTGTGCCCGCGCTCTGCCTCCTTCTCTGCAGACCCCGCTTTCTCAATAGCACACAGAAACACACACTGTATCTGCCATCACACAGACTCACAAATGCACTCACACACACAGCAAACAGTGACATTAAGCCAGGTCCAGATGTTGGCATTTTAAGTCTGTATTTTCTCATTCCGCTCTCGCAACCATTTGGCGTTAAGCTTAATATTGCATCCATGAAACGCAAAACATCATCTAAGATACGCCTTAATTAGATTAAACCTCTGCATCTTCCTAATAATATGTGTAGTATCTCAAAAAAGAATGCATAACGTGAAATGCATAAAATCAGTTATGTTTATAGCTGTGCTCCTATGGCTGAGACATCATTGTTGGCTGTGCAGACAAGAATCTTCTTTCTGCTCATGTGAAGTCTGTCAATCATTAGAAGGTACAACAGGTCTGGTCTGGACAATTAAAGGCACAAGAAGATAAACCTTATGTCGTAAGTTGTTAAGTTGTAAACAAAGAAATGTTCTCTCTAGCACTGAGCACTGCAGCCTGGATCTTGTCACTTAGACAACAGACAAACAAACACCCTGTCGTACAGTTGCCATGTTACACACACGCACACGCGCACACGCACATACACACTTAGTGATCGATTTTGTACTTTTTAAAATTGAAATATTTTTGTTAGCAAAAATGTTAGAAAGGGAAATTTTCTCATGCAGACAACATATTTCTGAAGAGAAAAAGTGTGTTTGACATCTTATAAATGTCAGTAAATGTAATTGTACAATAAATTGATGTGATGTAGTTGGTTTACTGTCATGTATCAGTCTGCAGCCCTTTTAAAACAGTGATGACCTTCACACTTGGCAGCAGAACCATATTGCAACGGTGTGCTAATGGACTGGGTAATGCCAAAGTTGTGGAACAAATTTAATTTATTGACATAAAGTAAAGTAAAGTTTTTAGTGAAGTTCTAAACGTTTTTAAATGATAACACACTAGGTGCAGTCGCAGTAAGGCCTAGCAGTCAGGGTTAAAAATGACTGTCAGTGGTTAGTACAAGTTGACCCGATGAGAGGGGCTCAGGGATTATTCCCATGTAAAGACCGAAGCTTTTCCCCCGCTCCCCGTTTGTTACCCGCCGGGCCGCTCTGAGGCCCCCTGGTGGTGGGGTAATTAAAGTACCATAGCCCAGCCAAGCTGCAGTAACACTCCCAAATCCACAGAGAATGACCGGAGCCGTGGGTGCTCCTAATCCTGTTTGCGGCCATCGGGAACTACTCCAGTCCCAGCTGGAAGACGGACAGTGGACAATAGCCCAGCGGAGAGAGAGGGAACGAGGGAGGGTGGGAAGGAGTGTGAGGGACAGCAAACCTGTATTCACCCTCACTCCATGTTTCCCTCTGTTTCACTGCTTTTGTTGCCAAAAAAAAGTACGGAACCTCCCTCTTCTTTTTACCATTGTCGTTGCATATCTGAGGGGCTCACCCTCCTTTTTTAATTTTATTCAGTCAGTGCATTGTACAGGCATGGCAGTAAACTGTTCAGCGAGTGAACTAGCCAGCTAAGGTTCATTTTCATCTGTACTGGACTTTAGTCACGCAGCAATCATGTGCAATCGTGTTTCATGTTTTATGTCATAAAAATCAAATTAGCAAAATTGATGAGCCCTCTTTCAGCGATCAAAGATATACCTTTGAGAATAACTTTGCACAAGTCATGGACGTGATGGATACTGTGGTCTGAATAGCAGCAGCTGACCTATATTATCCCTTTACCATTCGCGTTCAGAGCAGAATTTGTGTAGCCTCGCATGACCTACCCTTTATCTTAACAAGCTGAGCTCATGAAATGCTCTCTCACCAGCCTCCCCGCTCACACGGACAATAATCCCCTTCCTTGGGGAGACAGGGCAAGAGAGAAAAGGGCACAATGGTAATCCAGCCCGCAGGTTTGTCCCCCTCATCTCCCCTCTCTTCAGGGGGTTCTGACCGGTCCCGCCCTCTCCTGAACGCCCCAGCACCAACCCAAAAAATCAATTTAGACTCCTTCATTAACAAACCCAGCAGGAGAGGTACAAACAGGGCCCTGTGCACAGCCACGTGCTCAGACGAACACAACACATGAACTCTGCACCTGTGCGTTCTCCTACGCTGTGAGGTGTAGACAGGACACTTTCGGGATATATGTTGACTCATTTCCGACAAGGCCGCTGAAAACTTTACGAAATGTCCAGCTCCGCACAGGCTGAGCTCTGTGTTCGGTTTTCCATGATGCGATGTCCCCAACGGACAGACACAACACTACGTCTCACTGCGACACCCTATTACAGCATGTGCACTACCTCACTGCTGAGGAAGTCACAGCTCAGACTCTCACCACCCTCTGACTGACTGGACCGAGAGTAACCAGCAGAAGGTTGGTTAGCGCAAAAACTAGAGAAAATCTCCACAGAAATGCAGCATTTAATTGGAAAATGTATGTCATCATCTATACTGCAACTTTTGGTCCTGTTTTAAACATTTATATTTATACATAGTACTCCTGCCATCTATTTGAGAGAAGCCAACATCTCTACGGCCTATATTTCCAATACTTCGGCAACTCACACCAAAATAATCTAGATTGATAAATAGCACTGCAGGTAAGAGGAAAATATGTATTTTTGATTTGGGGGTGAACTGTCCCTTTAAGTTTTGTAAAAGAGCTGGCGGGCATTTGGACCAAACCTCATTTATTGACAAAACATTAACTGTAGAATTGATTGTCTTCTGTGGCTCCACGTGTACACGTTTAAATCGAAAAGCCCACTTTACAAACTGAGGTCATACATTCTGAAATAAGTGGCCGTTTACCGATACCTACCCGAGCTAGCAGGCAAGTCTGCACAAGGGTAATGGAAAATTAGCCCTGCTAAGATTTGGAGCATATATTGGACAAACAATTATATTGTTATGCTTTTGTTTTTATTTCATTCAATGATAGCTGTGAATGATCACGGCTACATAACATTAACAGTTGTGGGAGTACATTGCTGGCTCTGTTGTTCAGCTTTTTTCTTTATTTTCTTTGAGAGGAGCTGCAGGAAAAAAGGCTGAGACAAGGAAAACCAATGTCAGTTAGTTCAACCAAAGCGCTCTCACCCTTCACTCTTAATTCCAGCCTCTACGCTCTGGTTCCTCTGGTCAGGACAAAGAATTACACGCATAATTTATTCCTATACTACTGTGGTATAATGGGAAAATCCACTGTAATAGGGAATAACTGTAACTGTCTTAATCACTTTCACTGAACCATGATGAACTCATATCTCTCATTTGAATTACTTTTGATGTGTTGTTTTCTCCTCATGCTGAAAAGCAATAATTGCTCACTTCTAGGGCAAATAAACCTGAACCTTGAGGCCTGCATTCTCATGACAAGGAGTCCACTTGGCCCGTATCTCCACTGCTTGTCTGGTCCAAGGAATCCTGCAGTCTATGTCCAACCTTGGCCCGGGAGAGTGAGTGCAGTGGGGGAGGAACGCGGGGCGGGAAGCTGCTGGTGAGATGGCAGGTTGGCAGTTGGCTACAGGCAGGTATCCACAACTGGTGCTGGCCAGAGTAAACAGTGCCTGGCAGCCCATCTCCGCACATACACCCTCCCCAGACACATGCTCTCCCCTTGTGTCACACATTTTGCTGACACTCCAAACAGAAATGGAAAACATGTGCTCACATGAGGAGTCAGAGAGGAGAGAAGTGTACATAGGGCTCTGTTGTTCCCACATAATGTATTCCCGTCTTTTCTTCAGACTCAGCCCTGAAATCCAAACTGACGCATCCCTGCAAAAACACAAGGGAATATTTGTCTGACGTTCCCTGATTAATTGCCACATTACTGGTCAAGCTCGTAGTCCAACATCTCTTCCCACGTGTCCAGAACTTAAACAGCTTTGTTTGAGGGGTCAACTTTGAGTCTTTAAGGACATCACAGTTCTACACGTTAATAATGATAATAAAAAATACAAGTTTAAAGTGCTTTACAATAACAGCTCATACATTTCTGAAATAACTAAAAGATATATCAATGAAGGAATAAACATATATATTAAACTGATATTGAAATGTGCGTCTTTAAATTATTTCTGCACACCTTATAACCACAAACCAAGAGAAGTTCTTCCCCATGAAGAAGTGTCAGCCTCTCATCCCTCTATCTCTCTGCGTCAGAGCACAAAGAGGTACGTTAGTCCTCCATCAGAGGAGCTCTCTCTCTCTGTCTCTGTCTCTCTCTCTCTCTCTCTCTTTCTCTC
>CALSCE010009465.1:4619077-4652628 GCA_943593645.1 Bovichtus variegatus | reverse complement strand
CTCTCTCTCTCTCTCTCTCTCTCTCTCTCTCTCTCTCTCTTTCTGCAGCGAAACCCCTGCATTCCAGGAGAAATCGCAGAATCAACAGGCATGAAATTCATTTCTCACATGGCCGCATCCGCGCCTCCTAATCATAACCTGGACTGACAATTCAATCCCGCACTCCATCGCCTGCTCCCTCCTCCCTCCTCCCATTCCGGTTTCCCCACTCACCCTCTGTCTCAACCAAAAGTCCCTCGCCTCCCACCGCCTCCTTCGGCCTCCCTAATTGCATTGCTCCAGCCCCCCCCCCCCACCTCATTAGGCCCAACAAAAAACAATTAACAACGCCAACTATAATTACAGTAATGGCCATAAGGGAGTTAGTGACCTGGTTCCTCGCCACAGCTCCATCCAGCCAACCTCCCAGCAGCACACCCACCTTCTGGCTGTGTGCTGGGGAGCATGGTGCGGTGAGGTTGGGGTACCGGACATGGTGTCAGGGTGTCTGAACTGACTGACTAATGGCTGGTCGGAGCTGGTGATTAGTCTGGAAGAGGCTGGAGGGGGAGTCCAGTTTGGTCCACTGGCGAGACGTGTTTTCTGGCCTGTTACAGGGAAGGGAGGGGGGGGGACAAACACTCCAATTCATCATCTGTGTGCCTAGAATTATATGAAAGTGATGAATGTGTAAAGTCAGGTAAATGACTGAATTAGAGTAATGGCCGATTACAGCAATTTACCCTGAGCACTGCCAGGAATATACATTCCAGGCCGCAGCACACGATGCTGGCTAATCCCAGATGCCTGGGCCGGCATATGAGGGAAGGAGTGGGATGGAAGTGGTGCAGGTTCTGGTCAATATGAGCCCTTCACGGAGCCTGAGTGCACAACCAACCTTAAACCCCTTGGCTTGATGCAAACCACCAGAAAGAGCTGTGGGAATAGAAAAATATGATCCATGAAAGGAAACGGCAAGTGCACCTGTGAAGAACAGATGTGTGGTGTGAATAATGCAGGACTATTAAGGTAATGAAAAATTAAGTCAAGACATATTTAATGTATTAAATATCTTTATGATGCATAGTCTTAAATTGCATTTAAAGGATCTGGGTCTAAGTGTTCCTATGTTGGCCATCATTTGTATTGGTTGTAATAACATTCAGATCTGGGAACACGGTTACATTGTTACAGCAAAGTCGTACAGGATAAGAAACGCGAGCAGCTAAACGATCAGATAGATTGTACGAAGCAGTCAAACCAGATTATTTTAAAAACTTTGTTTGGAGATAATCCCTCATTGCACAGGAAAACTGTGTTCACACAAAATATGGAAAGTACAAAAGCTCAACCAGGAACACGAGACTTCAAAGTAGAGGTGTCCAATCGTTAACAGTAAAATCTTCAGACTGAACTGAAATTGTCTTTTAGCTCCTCCTCACTGGTGACTGAGAGTACCGTTGTCAGCTCAGCCATTTGCCCGCTTCTTCCGTATTAAAAGAATAGGAAAAGCCACAGAAACAAGCATAATGTGATTACTGTCACAAATAAGTGGCTGTTAAGATATGAACAGTGTAAACAACATAAGCCTAGTGTTATACTGAACGGAACTTAACTTGAACTAGCAAGACGCGTTAACTTACTGTCAAAGTGCTGAAGTGCATTGGAACGGTGATGCCACAGCTTAGTTTAAAAGAAAAGTAAACAAACCATGAAGTCAGTAATGATAAAGGCGCATTTTTGGACGTAAGGTGTTGCACCACTTCCCTGCTTTGGTTGCTTGATGGACGTGCCACTAGGCACCTGATTGCTGCTCCTAGATTTCAAACCAGACTTCATGGCGTCTCGTTTGGAAATTCTTTTCTCTTATATTACGAAAAAGGTTAATGTAATGTAAGAAATGTGTTTCTGAAAACATTTGAGGGGAGAAATAAGCCTTGCAGTTGCTAAATCTGTCTTTAATTTAGATCGACAACGGTTGGTTTTAACGTTTTTCAGGAGTTTGAAGAGCTGTCGAATCGCGTTGGATGCCAGTGATTTGTAAGTAGCCTAGACCTCAACTTTATCCAAATTAGGAGCATTGTGGCGCTATCAGAATGCATTGCATGGCTGCTTACATTGACAATGAAGCGTGGAAATGACGTACGGACACGTACCATCAGTACAAATCTTTGAAATGAACTGAACCAAACGATTCCGATCAGCAAAGTGATTGGTAATTTACATCTTTACTTCTGCGACTTGCATCTCGACTTGCTCGTGGAGATTTGTCCTGGTGTGCTATGTGATGTTGCTCATGCTACGTTAAAGTCTGCTTTGCAATATTACACACTACCAAGCCTGATTAAAGGCTGCGTGAGTCTAGTAGTGTATCTGTACAGCGGGTGTAGTGTAGCGTGCGTCAGTACAGGCCAGGGTGAGGGTGCTCTGGCAGTCTGGCAGCGCTGTGCTCCAGGCCCCTCGCTGCCTGGATTAATGCCGATTGTTTGGGAATGACTCGGAGCTCCGGACCACACAAGGAGAGCGAGGGGGAACGCCGATCTGCATGGGGCTGCAGAAGATGGAAAGCAGAGGGGAGTCCACAGAGAGTTTTTAGCAAGGTCCCTACTACCTCTTGCTGTTTCACTCGTTCTCCTTCTTCCTCCATCACACACCCAAATACTCTTACCTTCTTTGTCTATCACTCTCAATCTTTCTGTTTCCTTTTTCATTCACCCTTTGAAAACCAATGAGCTGCACTCGTGCCTCTGCTTTCCTGGGGTCAAGATGACACGCCATTTCCCTGACTACAGCCCCTACCTGCCCTGCTGAGTATGTGTGTATGAATGTGTACATGTGAATGTATGTTTGTAGTGTTCTGTGGGAGGTCTAAAGCACAGGGTGGGAGGACGCTTAGGGAGGGATACGAAGAGGACAACAATTCATAAAAAGAATACAGACGCTGGCTTCAATTAGCTGAACTTTCACTATGTGCTCCGTCGGTTTTGGGTGTGAGTCATTAGAGATGGCCGGCGTTTTGCAGCAGTGTACGTTCCTGGGGAAGATTGCTCAGTAAAGACGGGGGAGCATCCCCAATATATTTATTTGCTACGTAATCAGTTTAGTCAGCAAGTAAGCAAAACTTTCCCACTTCCTGCAACAGAGGAAGATTCTGACACGGAGCGCTTTGCCTGCTCAGCCCTAAAGCTCAAATTATGTGCAAGAGGAGAGAATTAAACGCAAGAGCTGGCAATGACAGGAGACACGAGACTGACAGCTGTGTTTATAGAGCAGGGTGTGGGAGGCTGGAGCCCAGCGGATTCACTCCATCCAGAAAATGGCTCCCATGACCTGCCCAGATGCTCTCTGCGACTTGATAGCGTTCATGTGGGAGCGCCTTATAAATCAAGCAGGAGCTTGATATCAAATGCTTTTTATTCACTGTCTGGAATGACTAAACTCACGGTCTGGGATGGTCGGTTTTGGGTTCCCAAAGGACGGACCAAGTACAGAATGTGTGTGTGCGTGTGTGTGTGTGTGTGTGTGTGTATGCGTGTAATGATGGTGGTAATCTGGGCTTGAGCCATAGATCTTATTTTAACTATGAGATTAAAAAAAACACAACACAGGAAACTCTCAACGGTGTGAGACAGTGATGTTGGAGAAGTGTGGAGTGTGGAGTGTGTGTGTGTGTGTGGGTATGTGTGTGCGTCTGTGTGTACCTTGACATGACCCTGTAAAGAGGACGAGGCTGGCTGTGTTCACGCTGCAGCTGAGAGAGTACCAATTATAATTTCCTGATTATTTTTTTTTTCATTATGTGTTTACATGTGGCGGAACCACATGACACCACCCCTTTTAGCAGCTGACATTTTGACTTGTCATGCCAGGAAAAGCGCAGGTGTTGCTAATAACATTAACGATGGCTTTGTTGTGTTCAAGTGTCTTTGTAAGCCTTGAGCAAATTGGAATCCAGCCATCATTCATTTTATTGTTTACACCTGCGATTTTTTCGAGATATTAAAACATCTTCTGTGAAACTCACTGTGTCCAAGCTATAAGCCTTTTTATCACTGTAGCTTTTTTGACTTTTTATTGCAGGAAAATCACAGGCCTGATAATATTAATTAGGTGGGTTCTATTTAGGTGTTAGATTTTGCAGAAATACCAACATTTTTTAAAAGTCTTACAGAGCTTACGGAGAGGTGTTCAAATCGAGTCAAAACAAAAACTTTGTCATGACTGCCTTGGAGGGCCATGGCAAATAAAGCACATGGAGAGAATCTCCCCGAGCAGCCTTAGTTGTGAGCTTATTTTATTTGTTTTTTCTCTTTCTCCTCTCTTTCTCTGGTTATTATTATTTACATTTTATTTTTGTGCTTGATAAATATATATTTGGTAAATAAAAACAACACGTTTCTGGGAGCATCAGGCCCAAGTGGACCTACCAAGTACACGACCTGCAAAAAGAAGAGCAACATGGCACAACTGAATTGATGTTGCAAAGACAGATGTGGTGTCATTTGCTTTTGTTGCTCTGCTTTTATCTTTTCAGCATCACTATTCATGTTTGTGTCAGATACATCACAAAAATATTAAATGTCACCTCCGAAAACATCAGATATGCGAAGCAATTTGGGATTAAGCATGAAGGCCTGTGGTGTTCCTGGCAGCAGGTTTGTTCATGGCTGACAGACTGACTCACACTGACACACTGCCTTACTTTCACAGATTCCACCAACTCTCCACAAAACCGCAAAAAAAAATTAGCCAGCAACGACACACACAACGTAAGTTTTCTTCTGCTGCTGGTAGTGATTTTTATCCCACAGCTGCGCAGCCCCTAGTTTTCTTTTGCCCACATCCCTCTTTCCTCAGTCCTTCCAACTTTCCCTTCAACCCCCCCTCCCCCTCATCTTTAGGAGACTCCCCCTGCCTCCCCCTTGTACACAACCCCGAACACACCTCATCTACCCCATAGGCTGCCTTTCTCCACTGCAGCTGCCAAGAATAAGACAGGCTGATGTGGGGGCCCCGTGGGGGAGGCCCCGCGCTGTTGAAGCAGTGCTTCTCCAGCCTGAGCACTGCCTCCGCTGAATTCATCCACTTGGCTCTGTTTATTTAATATTCAGTCAGCTGTGGGGAGTTGGGTTAGCCACAGCTTATAAAACTCAGTCAGCATGACCAAGATATAACCCCCCCACCCCTTTTCCAACAACCACACATACACACTCCCGCACACAGCACTCTTCACACAGATACATACATGAACACACACCCTGTAACATACAAGTTTCTCCCATAGGTTTTACCTTTAAGAGTAGAAAGTATGACGACACAAGACCTTCTTAGTTTTATGGAAAAACACGGCACTAAAAGACTACCTAATCGAGATTTTTTTTTTTTTAAAGGAAGTCATTGAGGTAGGAAAGGTACATTTCAACAGGGAGGCTCTTGCAGCAGACATACAGTCTCCTTTCGGTTCAGACCTAAATACAATATATGTAAACTGCACCTCAAGAGCTAACAAGAACAAACAGCATCAGCAATGCAACACAGTATAGCTTGAAAACAAACACCAGACAAACAGGCAGGGAATAAAGTGTCGGGTACTCTTTTTCATTTCTTTCCTTATGTAAACTATCACACTTTTTCTCCCCACGCACATCAAAGGTGAACTCGGGGATGTAATGAGCTTAACTGTTTGACTGCTATTAAGACGACTGAGCAGAAACAAAGCTGGAAGCAAGGGAGAGCCGCACATGAGCTCCAGCGCAACTTCAGTTTAGAGAAGCATGAAGTAGACGAATATGGATGTGTATGAGAGAGGAGGGGGTGGGAGTCTTAATAATTCTCACAGCAGCCCATATTCACTTCCCTGCTGGGAGCAATCCCAGCATGCTCCATCTATGCCTCGACTCGAAGGCTCCATGGCAACCTCCGGGGTCAGGGTTCATTGGGAAAGGTTGCTTTTATCTGCTAATGAGGTCGGTACCTGGGGTCTGCGTGTCTCTCCGCCTCTGTCTCTCCACGTCTCCCCTGCGCAGCCGAAGGCAGGGGAGACGGCGGCTATGAATGCCTGCCAAGTGACACCAATGCCATCTTCACTCATCTCCGCCCCCATCCTCCAGCTTTGAGTGTGGGATGGGGAGCGAGTTTGCAGAGTGGGAAGGGTTACTTGTATTAGTTTCTGCCCTGTTGGGAAGATAACAAACGGCTCCGAAATTGCTGTCCCCCAGTCTGGCTCCTCATTGTGTCATAAGTGTTCACATGCAAATCAACAATCGCCCCACAAGCCCCGCGGACGTTGTTCCCCGAGCCTTCACTTTAGGAGTTTGATGGATTGCCTATACGCACCAACATGGTTTGTGTAGCGTTGTACTTACTGTTCAAGGGGCCTGTGATTGATGTTATGTTGTTTTTCTTCTTACACTCAAGTCAGCTGTGCCGAAAGAGTGGTGACAGAGCAGTCAAACAAACCACATGATTAGCATTAACCTTTTTTTTTTAATCACTAACAATTTACAGCAAGCACCAAGTCAGTAAATCCTCTGAATTATGAACTGCTCAAAACAAATAAGTGTTGAATGAGACACGGGGCTTTCCATTTGGGCGAGCTGTTTAACGCCCCTGGAAAACACACTTCCCTCGCCAATCTGCTCTCACTATATCACACAAGGCTCATTGGCCCATGTGCCCCCTTCAATGGGGCACACAGGCACCCTCACCAGCCCCTGTCCCTCTCCCACACCCCCTCACTCTGACACACACGCCCCCTGTCATGTTCGCAGGACTGAGAAAGGAGTCCATTAACTCTGATTTAGTGGCAGTGTCATGCGGTCCCCTTTGTGAGGTGGTGACATTCAGTGAATAGGAATCAGAATTTGCTCCCCCTCCTCCTCCATCGTTCCTTCTCTTGGCTCCATGCTCAGGGTACGTGTGGCTCTAGTAGGAGTGTGAGGGGTTCAGAGTTGTGGCTGGTGGGTGGGTGTGTGGGTGTGTGGGTGTGTGTGGGGGGAGGGTGGTGGTGTGATTGGGACGTAGATTGAGAGGGTTTTGCTGCCACATGTCTCTGAGTGGCAGACTCTTTGTGCCTGGGCCAGCCTGTTTGTTTAGCCTTTCCTCAGAGAGCTGCTTCACACATTGGTGCCTCATACAGAGGACTGAAGAGACATGCTCGAGCTTTGAGAGGTGAGGCGAGAGAATGAGAGAAGGCAAAAGAAAACGTGCTTGCATTTCTGCCAATTCTAAAACATTTGCTATAAATGGTCAATTTCTTGCCACCGGTGTCACTAAGCTGTATTTAACCAGTATTATCTTTTAACCTCAGAGTAAGGATTAGTGCAGGCTTTTGATCACAAACTTTTCAAGCAACCAAATGCAAGACATCCAGAGTTTAGAGCCGCAGCATCTAGGTCGCAGGTGCCTCAGAACATTTGCAAAAAAGGTTATTTCTTGGGAAGGAATACTGAGAAATCAAACTGTCAGTGCTTTTGAGAAAACATCAATGAAAAACGAAAGACAGGTGATGTAAGATTTTAAGCCCATCATTCCAAAAAGCTATGAAACATACTTGGCTGAAAGATTTATCTTGTAATATTTCAAAGATATAGCAGACAGCTATATATCTGGAGGAGGTTTGTGAATTGTGAACAGTTCTATGCTTTTGAATGTTGATCAAATATATTCTGCAGCTTTACCTTATCAATCTATGGAATTGTGATATATTAGCACATAAAATGAGATCTAGAAATATGTGTTTATTTTTGTCCTGAGTTGGCTATGATGAGTTTAAACTGGCCCCACAGCTGTTATCCATTGGTATCAATGGCTGTAGCTCGTGACCTTTGGAGAATCCATCCATTCGTGACTAACCTCTCCCACCATCCAGTGACGGGTCACAACAGGCTCCTACCTCTGATCTCAGGCGTGTCCACTTAGAAGGTGAGCCGCGTCCACGTGACGAGTAGGAAACAGGAGGGCAGAGAGGTCACGCTTGATTATTTTACCCTGCTCTCTTAGAAAACAGAATAAGAAAATATTTACACAAACAGGAAGCTTAGGATTTCCTAATTATTGTAAACCCGCTGAGCCTATATGTGGCGCTACATCCACCAACACACGCATATACAAATGCACTGAATGGAATAAGATTTTGAATCGGAATAGAAAAATGACATTAAAGGTTTTTTGAAAGCGTTCTTTGACGTTAAATTCTGGATGGTGGAATGTTTTAACCCCAGCTAAAAGCCAATTAATGTTGTTAAGTTTAGGCTTCCCTCCAGCAACGTTAGATCAACCATAATAACTTGCGAGTTTATGGACCTTTGCTCCCCAAATGTCTACCATGTTGCTAATTGCGTACATCTGTGGCTGGTGTTTTGATGTTTTGTCTCAATGTGCAGCTGTCCGTTCCGTTTCCAACAGCCTCTGGTTAAAAGTGGCATGGCCCTCCGTTATCTGTGTCCAGCCCTGAAATAGAAGCCCTGCACGTGGTTTGTGATTCACTAGGAGGACTTTGCTCTTTCTTACAGGCTCAGCACAGCTCATTTATTGGCTAAAATCAAAATAAAGAAATATGCACATTCAGCCTCCAGCCATTCAATGGTTTTATGTAGACTATAATGCTGAGCGGACACTCGCCAGCAGAAATGTCTGTTCAGGTTAGACACAAACAAGTTTAACGACGGAAAATGGAGAAAAAAGCTAAATGGCAATAACTGAAACAAACAATCTTTTTTGTTACTAAAGTGTGTGGTGAACTTGTAAATGTATCATATGTTGGAAAAGTATTTTGTTTCCGTGTTCGGAGTTTGGTCCTACTCGCTGATATCACAGCCCTATATCCTCATCAAATTCTAAATGTACACAATAACAAAATGTTAAAGAACAACATGAACGTGAGCCAGTATTTCATGAAAATCACATTTT
Source organism: Bovichtus variegatus (assembly GCA_943593645.1). NCBI lineage: Eukaryota > Metazoa > Chordata > Actinopteri > Perciformes > Bovichtidae > Bovichtus > Bovichtus variegatus. The sequence goes on along the minus strand of CALSCE010009465.1, from coordinate 4,643,739 downwards.
CTGCTTTTATTTATTGTGATCATGTCAAGCTGGAACCTGCTGTGGCCACAACGTGCGGTGAGTGGCTGCTACAAAGTCTCCAACAAGTCCATTATTGAGTCCTAAAAACCAACAACAGCAGCCAATGGGGTAAGATTACAGTATTCCAAGCCAGTTTCTAATACAAACCATCTTGTTTTGTGATTTACTAAAAATAAATGTCCATTTGTTGACATACAATAGAACATCTGTAAAACAAGCCAACTTGCCAACCTAGGAAATGTCACTGCCATTAAGTTAAAAGGTTAACAGGACCCCCACCATCCACACACACACACACACACACACACACACACACACTAACCAAAAATCATTTTTAAATGTGTAAAGTATTTTAAATTTAAAAGATTGACTGTTAATGTGAGCTAACAAACAGTAAAGCCCATGTCAGAGTAAAATGGGTTTATTTAATAATGCACTTTTTTTTCTGTATTTCTGCCATCTCTACATTATGCAGTTTGCTTCCTGTAAATGCAGCACTGTCAATTCTTCACACCTTAATAAACTCTTCAAGGAACAAATAAAAAGGTTTGCAAATAGTGTGCTTGACTTACATAGCGAACATATGACACAGAGAAGCTGTGTCAGCTTTAGAATCCAATTCAGCTCGTGGTAATTAAAATAGAACGTTATTCATCCCCAAGGCACAATTAGTTGCTGTGCATACAAGACAAAAAAGAATAGAGTTTGGATGATATGGTGATTTAATTTGGTCTAACTTTAGCAATCAGGGGATACTTTATGTGACCACAGCAGCAAAAACTTATTTTTTTCCCCCAGAGGGGCAGCTCAGCTTTTATTTGGTGGCACTGTGCATGTCACTTCTGTTTGATACTCATTTGTCCACATATTAACTTCCTACTCAGCAATTTGTTGAATCACATTATGCACATTGAAATTGTGCAAAATCCTTAATGGGAGTTTAAGGTGGTTATTTACTGTGCTTTCATGAAAGCTTTGTGAAAAGCTCTCAAGTTTGTTTATATAAGATAGCAGTGATCCACACGACTGCGCCGTGTGTTGTAGTGCCATCAGAGGAGGGATCAGCACAAATGTGCGCTATGTGTACACCAGTGAAACACGATCTTGAGTAATTGTCAGGCTAAGGCGAGGGATTGACCTCTGCCATGAACCATATTTTCTGAAACAACACACACTTGAGCTAGCTTTGAAATAGCCTCTCCTCCAGGACTGGAGTGGCCCGTGAGGAAGCTAGTCATCAACTTTTTAGTGTAACTAAACAAAGCCTGTGGTAATTTCATTAGCTCACTCTTACATTCTCAGCGAGCAGATAGCTGGTGCCCTCTGCTCTCCCAGACGCCATCCCTCTGCTGGCCGTGACATCACATGCCAGCAATGTGAAGCATGAGTCTGTCTGCACAGGGCCAGCTCGCAAAGCAGGCCTTGTTTTGTATGTGATGCACTGTTTTTTTAATTCACATAGAATCAACCCCCCCTTCTATTCATTTATCAAAGCGCTTAATAAATCAATTAAAAAACGTCTGTTGTTGTCTTTTGACTGTTGGAGCTCAAAGCACATGTGGTCGTTGTTATTGTAAGCGAGCATCCAAGACTGTCATGTTCTGTGTGTTCAATACTGATTCGTGGAAAATGTTACATGTTCATGTGGCATGTCATAACATCTCTTTTTTATTATCTTTTATTCAAAGCTCTTGTCACTAACTTCAAATGACCAAACACACATCTCTCCTCCCACATGTCTTTACATCCCTCCATCCATCCAGACATGGTGTGTTTGGTGTTGTGACAGCTCGGATCCTGCAGCGTTCAGCCTGCATTCCTTTCATCCCAGATCCCCCAGGGGTCGGCCCCACCTCTCCCAATCACTGCCCCAGTGTGAGGGAATCAGACAGATGCAGGATCTGGCAGATGGTAGGCAAGTTCAGGGTCAAATGACATCCACGTCATGCATACTGTACAGACTCAATTAGCACATAACGGCAGACATGAATGAGTTGATTCTCATCAGAAATCCTGCTTGGTCCGGCCAGAAAACTCAGGAATCTGGTGGAGAAGAACTATGTCGACTTCTATGCCATCAGTGTCGGAGCTGCAGGGTAATTGAATTTGGATCAAAGACATTCATGTCTTTCAAAAAGGTCTAGATGGCTGCTCAGTTTTTAGTAATAACAGAAACGCTTCCGGCGTTGACCTCCACTGCCCCCTTCTACCTACCTCTCCCCCTCTCAACCTGAAATCCCCGCTTTGAAGGGCTCAAGTCATCGCAGAAACTCAGTTTGATAGAGAGAGGCAGTACAAAAAATTGAAAAAAGAAAAAAAAAAAGCTGGCATTTCTTAACCTGTAACCTATTCCTCCTGCACATTATAATAACATAACATCATAGATAAATACAAATAACTTTTACTTCACCAACATTAAGAGTTGTAACAGACATTGGATAAGACTTCAAAGCAAGTGGCATAATAGTGAAAAAGATCAGATCCAATATTAAATTATTCTGTTTAAGTAAAAATTGTTAATAAGAGTAACCAGTAAATAAAATTAAGTTACTCTAAAAATGCAAAAAAATCAAAAAATGTATACCCAAATCTCATTCATCACATTATGAGATTTTTCAGACACAAGTTGTGGTTGAATGCTCTGATCTTAGAGAAACATGTTTATGGGCCATATGTCGGAGATGCCTATCCAACACTTTCCTCCTAAAAGTCTGGGCAATGGTCCCTCATTGCTGAGATGACTGTAAAGTATATGAATGGTTTGACAGTATAATGAAGTATTTTGAATAGGTAATGTGAGATGCTGGTAATAACTGGTGACAGTGTGCCCCCTTGTGTTTGAAATATTCTGTAAATTACAAAGCTGCTGTAGCTCTTACTATGTGTTCTTTGAAATTAAATATCAAAGCAAAATACAGAAGCAACAGAAAACTGAGTAGTAAAAAACTAAAGAAAACACAGTAATGTAAACACAGGAAGCAATAAATAAAAACATTTTTTAGGCAACCAGCAAATGATCAACATTTGAAAATATTCCTCCTTGTTAATTAAAACATTTCTTTTTATAAAACCTCTGGTTCGATAAAAGTCACTTCCTCCTTCCAGATCTACGCAGGCGTCCGATAGTGGAGGACAACTGCAGAGCCGACCTCTCACACAGTGAGAGAGGACTGTCCATTTCTGTGTTGGTGTCGGCTTCCATTGAGGAGACAGACGTGGATGCAGAGGTGGAGTTCTGGTGCTCCACATCACTGTGGAGATGCAGGGAAGTCTGCGGAGAGACTGAGCGTGAATGGACCCCGTTAGTATGAGCGAGGGGCCCTGCATGTCCTTCCTGATTCCCCTTTCCAAGTCCCTCCAGGTGGGCCTGGAACGTAGAGGTCTGTTGTTCCAGGGAGAAGAAACCCTCCTGCGCCTTGTCAAGCTGCAAAGAGAGACAAGCTTTCAGTCCTGGTGGGTTATTAAACCTTTGAAGGACAATGTTTGAGTTTAGTGTACCTGCTCAATGTTTGACTGGAGCAACAATTCTGGCCAGACTGACTCACTGCTGCTGCTCACACTGTTTGTTATACGAGTGTGACTCCAGGCTATCTCCTGTGGGACGGGGCAGAGGGGATTTCTGAGTGAAGACAGCAGAAAATATCAGAGGAGGATTTTTATTGCATGAGGAGAACTTCACCTGCAGTAGCTGTGTGCTGTCCTTCAGATGATCCTGGCAGCACTGAAGTCTGTTCCTGTAGTCACCCAAGACTGCAAACAAAGTCTTTGCCAAAGACACGGGAGTATTACAAACAACACACAAAGGCAAGGACAATTCATGGTTCTTAAAAGAAACTAAAATGGAGAAGACAGCCGTAGACAAAATTTAAAAGGGACATATACTCATTTTCAGGTTTATACCTGTATTTTGTGTTTCTACTTGAACATGTTCACATGCTTTAATGTATAAAAAACACATTGTTTTTCTCACACTGTCTGTCTGATTGTACCTGTATGTACCTGTGTCTGAAACGCTCCGTTTTAGTGCCGGTCTCTTTAAGCCTCCATCCCAAAAAAGCCCAGTCTGCTCTGATTTGCTCTGATTAACCAGACACTCCACATATCAATATGTATGTGAAAAAGCACTGAAAGAGTGAGTTTTTCATAATATGTCCCCTTTAACTTTGGAAAAACTACACCTTCACACCAGCTTACCTCTGCGTCTGTCTGGGCCGAGGCCAGGTCTCCGTGGCCTCGGCTCTCCTCTTTAGTAAGTGTGACGCCGGTGTGCAGCTCCTCCAGCTGAGCCCAGAGGCCTTCTAGGCCCTCCAGCATGTCCTTCACACTAGCTTCAAAATCCCCCTGCACCTGGACGAGTCTAAACAGTGACCTCATCCTATCAAGAGTGTGTGATGTTAATCCAACTGAAACATGTTTTCAAGAAAGCAGATGGCATGTACACTTAGATGTTGACCCTCACCTCTGCTGCAGGTAGGTGCGGATGAGCTTCACTTTGTCTGCTAGTATAGAGTCTCGGTCCACCTCTGACCCAATATCAGCCTTCCCAAGAGTGTGAGACACTGACTACAGTGCAAAAGAGGATTGAGAGAGCCAGGTTTAGTTTTGTGGGTTTTGTCTGGTATGGTACTTTAAATTACCTCTGCAAAATGTATGCATCATGTGGTAGTACAGCACTGGGGATAAACACATCCACCAAAAGTCATGTTAATTTATTTGTGTATAATGCTGTCACATAAAAACTTTAAGAGATGAAGACAGTGTGCAGGAATCTACTTGTTGCGTTTTATATCCATTCTCCACTGGCACATCTGTTCTACACATGCAACTGTCCTAAGATGTATTTTCATACAAAACATATAAAAAGATCCTGAATCTGCAATTGAGACTTTTTTTTTTTTTTTTTTGTTTGGAAAAAAATAAAAGAAGGAAACCAAAAAAATCAAATGATAAACCAGAAACACTGTATGGAGGAATATGATTTAAACAAGACAAAGACTTTATAGCTTTACTTGTGGTCTTTTGAGCGCGTTATGCTAATGGGAAAAAAAGTAAGCCTGAGGCTGGTGCCAGAGGGAAGGACAGTGTTCTTGACCCAGCATGTCAGCATTACAGCTGATTTCCATCATTAGTTTTTGAGATATTTTACCATAAACCACAGATTTGTATCACTAGAAATGTTGACCTGCTGGTGCAGCTAGAAAGAAAGACCAACAGGCTAAACGACTTACTAACACTGCTATCATAGAGCCACATTCATGGTGTGCTAAAGCACAGACAGGAAATACAGAAGGAGACAAAGCATTAAAAATGTTCTCCTCTCCCAACGTGGTTGAGCGCAGCAGCCTGTGTTGCCCCGGGCTAGAATATCTGTGTGTGCCTGAGTGCAAGGTCTCATCTAATATCACCAACAAAGACTTCACGCTGATCTACATGCAAAGAGCGACTGAAAACACAAGAGATGAAAGGTATTGCTGGAGGCTGATTGAGTGTGTGTGTGTGTGTGTGTGTGTGTGTGTGTGTGTGTGATAGAGAGAGAGAGAGAGAGAGAGAGAGAGAGAGAGAGAGATTGAAAGGGTATTTTGCTTCGTCAAGGTGGTTTTCTCCTTCTTACCTCCAGACAGGAGCGGAGAGCCTGTATGTGCGGCACACTGGGGTCTGACATGGGCTCCTGAAGAACACACAGCAGCAGGCTGTCGGCCAGGGCAAGGGCCAGAGGAACGTTGTGGCCCGGGCTCCTCGACTGGGTCATGCTGGAGAAATAATAAGACCACAGTGAGCATGTGTATGGGTTTGTTTGAAAAGATTACTTTTTTGATTCTGAAAGAACCGTCTGTAGGTCGGGTCCATAAATGGCAAAATAACAAAAGGCGACTATCCCCGTACAACTACAGATGCACTGGTATTTAATAAAGCAGGGAAATTAAAGCATTGGATAGCAAACAGGTGTGATGATTAAGACACTTGTGGTTCCTTTCAGACACAATGAAAAGATACATTTTTCCCAAAATATGGCAATAGCAGATTTTTAAAGGGCACATATTATGATATGATTCAACAAGCCATTCAGATTTAGCTTCCCTTCCTGTGTCAGATGCAGGCTCATTATAATATACTGACCCCCATCTGAGTATCTCCACTATCGGCTTGAGAACTACCTTTGCAAAGGTGCGCCATATTTTTCTCGCAAGTCAATCACAGCACATTGAGCTTTTTTGGGAGGGCTTAAAGAGACAACGTTTCACAGAGAGGGTGAATACAGTTACAATCAGACGGACACTATGAGAAAAATAAAGTTTTTAAATGTTTTATTAAAGCATGTAAACATGTTCTAGTAGAAACCCAAAATACAAGTATGAACCTGAAAATGTGCATAGTATGTCTCCTTTAAATTAACATCTGTAGAAGCTGTTTTATGCTGTGAGGTTTTGGGCAACGTGTGGCTCACTTAGGGCAATGCAACCTCCTGTCAAAAATGCCTAAATTAAATATTAAATAATAGAGGAATGACTGTAAAAATGTTGTCTCACCATAAATAGTGGTTCTTCCTGTTTTCCATAACAACCTCCTGCTGTATCCTCAGTGGACTCTCCCCCTTGAATTGAAGCAAACTCACTGAATAAATATAACACCATTAAATCCACCAACAGTGTCATGGCAGATTGAGTTCATGCTGCTGCACTCACCTGGCTCTGTCCTGGCCGCAGGCGGCACTTCAGGGCATGGACACAACCTCCCAGAAGCATCCACAGAAAACACACCAACAGGAGCCTCCAGCACGCATCCACCAGGAACAGAGAGGGGTGCAGCGGCGCCTCCACCTGGCACACTGACCACACTACACCTACTGGAGCGAAGCCGTACCAGGCTTTCCAGGGTCGCAGTGTCTTCAGAGTGTGTGACCAACATGTTTGCTGTGGCTGATGAACAACTGGGGTTTGGTTTAAACTGCTGGAGTAAAGGAGCAACAGAGAGAGATTGACAGCAACAGCAACAGTTAAAAAGCAACACAGAGAGTGAGAACTGGTTTATCAAAAATGTAAAAAAGTGTGCTGCGTATCCGTTTATTGGTGGCAGAAAAAAATTATAACCTTATCTTGGCTCAAAATTCACAACAAAACTCCATGTAATTACAGATATATGTTTAAACCAATGGGCTCCTGTAATTATTTCATTTAGATTAGCCAACTAAAGTGATATTTTGAAGAATTTTGTCAAAACTACCATATGTTTCTTTTAAGGTATTTTGTATTTATTTATTCTATTTTGTGTATTTATTTTTGTTTAGATTCCTCTCCATGTGGATGCACATGATGCCATGAGTTATATTTTTCTATGAGTGTTTGCTTAACTGTGAATGGTTCTTTTTGTTATTATTATTTCCTGACAGGCAGCTATGTATAATTCAAATGCACATACAGTAAGTACGAATAAACATTTTGACCAAAAAAGAAAAAAAAAATGTTTTAAAAAAAAAAATTAGAATTAAAAATCCCCTAAAATGTCCCCTCAATTAGCATTAACGTTAGATTTAGATAGACTTTTGAATCTAATGAGGCATGTTTTTCATAGCAACACATGACATGAAATGGAAAGTTAGATTTGTTTATGCCTCACTCTTCCTACAATTTGGTCAAACTTGGGATCCAAACAGTCATTTAAAATAAAGTGTTGAAGTTTTGAACAATACTTTGCGCACAACATGCACTTATAATGACTGGCCAGCTGTTGCGTCCCGCTGAGTCACAGATGTTACTCCCTAAACCAGCGCTGTACTGTCTGGTCGTCACTTCAGGTCTTTTAGCTCATGTCTGATAAGCAGTTAGACCCAGAGGTGTAACGTGTTGACAGAAAATCTTCCTAATAGAGCAGAGAAACATTTTCTGTCAACACAGTCTGAGCAGAGAAACCTTCTCGGACCATCATTTCACACAGACCTGCCACTCAAACGCTGATTGAAATGAAAGGCTAGTTGTAGAATGACACTCAGCTCTACTAACCTCTGTTTTCGCCTCCTCTCGGCAGCTTCTCCCTGCTCGTCCTCCTTTACCTCCTCCATCCATCTACAGGCCCGGCCCGCTCTCTCTCCCCGTCCCGTACCCCTGTGCCTTTTGGGCAAGCGTCAACCGAGGCCTGGGAGCACCACACACACAGACATGCAGGTTGAAAGTGCACCAGAGCAATTAGATTAACACCATACACCTCCTTGGTATGTGATTAGCTCTGTGACATGACAAGCTTGTTAAACTGGTTCAACCGGATGATTTGTTTTATGTAGGTAGTGGCTATTTCTTTCATTTTCCCACCTTCCTTCCATGAAGGAATGTGTTAAACATACTGTTCACAGTTGTGTGGAGGACAAGCCCTGCTGCACCCAGGTACAACAACAACCCCTCCAAAAAGTAATTTCTTTCTTTGTGAATCACTGTCACACACTCACACCGAGCTGTTAGTAGAGAACACCACGTGAGCAACAACCTGTTGGGGTCTGAATTCCTTTCAAAAAGAGAGGTTTACAAATGCTTAACACTCAGACCTGATTGAGTTGACGCCGTTTGTTTCCGCTGTAATGTTTTTGACTCAGTTTTAAGATGCTGCAGAACTTGTTTCTGTTTCGTGCAGCCAGGATGCCATCTAGCAGTGAGAGCAAGAATAACATCCAGACAAATCAACCTGAAAAGACACTATGCAATACTGTACATTGGGTTTGTGAGTCCAACACATTCATAATGGAATGAGCAGAAAACACAACGTACAGATATAAAATAATTTTATTTGTATAACACATGGACAACACAGTGGCTTTACATGATCACTCTCATAATATTCCTGCAATATTTTAAATTGTCAAAATCTATTGCCATAGACCAATATAAATAATGGGCATATTAACAGCATTTTACAAGCCTTTGTTGTCGTCATAGGGAACGTACAAATGAAAATCTAAGTACCAGAAGTGCTTTGACTTAGAAGATAGGTTCCAGCACCAGACAGACGGGTGAGTGCTCTCATAAGGTTTGAACGCTTCCTTCAGAATTAATATCTCCTTTCTCACTTCACTGAGAAGGAAATATGAGACGTAATGAGTGACGATATCCTTTACTGGTGTTTACCCTAAGATAATGTGCAACCCTTTAAGAACAGACCCCAAATTAAGTACTTGTAATACTTTTTATAGGTTAATAAACAGATGCAAATAGGCCTCATCACCTTTAAATACTATCATGTTGAGCTCATAAGCTGTGATGCTGTCCCGAAATATTTCTAATTGTAACACTTGATGTTATAACCAAATATTTTTTTAAAGGAAAAAGGAAAAATGTCAGTGTCAGGGAATGAAAATAAAACGAAATGAAAATGCATGTTCTCCTTTTTAAAGAGTAACTTAACACCCCCTGAAAATCTTGTTTTTTTTCTGACCTCCAGTGGGTTAACTTCTCATCTTGCCGCGGTGATGGACAGGTGCAGTCACAATGACATCACTGTGCCATTATATCTGCGATGATACTCTTCCAGGTTTCGGGTTGATTGCATCCTTGAGAATGCTGCTGCGTGATCTTGGTAAAACCAAACTAAACTGGTAGCATTCAGCGAGTCTTAGAAGAGTGGAACTGATTATATTAGCTTTTCTGAATTTTGCTATAAAAACAAAGGTTGTTCTAGGTGTGATTGTTGTAGATTTAGGGGAAATTAGGACAATCCAACATAAAAAAATAAAAACAGATGTCTGAGACATTTACCAAAAGGAAAGTAATGGAGACAAATCACATCATATCAGCAACAATATGGTAACACGCAATACAACAGATGGTGTGTTGGGCAAAACCCCAATGACCTGTCCATCCACAGGACTGTTTTTATACAGTTTTCTTCAATATTTCTTCAGTTCTGTATTTCCTTCCAGTTTCATTTACAAATACTATACTTTAGGAAATGATGTAACTTTACAAATATGTAAAATGGGCACTCAAATCTGTGTAAGGACTGAACAACAAAAACTTTTCCACCACTTCAGACTCCAGTAGCTCACTCAGTAAAATCTTAAAATGTTTGCTTTCATTGTCCATACTTTCCAAACGTGCACAGGAACCCTGTATTTGATTTAATGCCCCAGCCATCAGCAGTTTTCATTGAAATGTTTTCCAGTGCTGTGCATTTAAAAGAAAAGTTCAGTTGTTGTCCTTTATATATTGTGTTCAAAATCAAAACTTTGCATTTCTCTCTGCTAACTTTATTTTCTCACAAAGTTTTAGCAGCTTACAACTAAACAGCTCATTTTACACCTTAACAGACACATAAAACTGTGCTGGTCATCAATTCATCCCCATTTTAGCTCTGTATGTACACAAGTCTGTATCCATGTGCATGGATGCCTTCAGTAATGTGCATACAAGCTGCTGAGGTATACATGCAGGATCAGTGCGTGCGTTGGCAGAGTTCATCGATGTGCAGCTCAGGGTTTTGTGATGTGAACTTCACTAGTGCCGCTGCCATTGGTGGTTGTGGTGATGATGTACTGCGTGGTGGCTTGCTGATTGGCCGGTTGCTGCTCCAGATGTTCAGAGTGGGCCTGGGTTGTGTTCTGAGGAACAGCCTGTTTGGTCTCCAACTCAGTCTGACCCTCGGAGATAACGTAGTGCGTCTGCAGGACAGGGACGAGAACGTCTTCAGTTCCAGTTCATACCATAAGCATGTTCTATTTCTGCTCATTTCTTATTTATTCACAAGTACTGGAAGAGCAAACAGCACATTTCACATGAGCCTCATCAGGCTCACTCATGAATAAGGAGACAGATGTTAAGGAGACAGATGTGACATAAAGGAGCCACATCAAGTGATGAAAAGCTACACACACATTATTTTAACTTGAGCTACAGTGAGTTTACAGTTTCTAGATGAATACACAGGATGCAAAATGCTGAGATAAATTTAAAAGACATTTCTGGTGTTTAAATACGCCTCTCATCCAGATATTCACTTTTCTTTTTAAACAACCTTTTTGATCTTTTTTCAGGACGTGTGACACTTTCAGCTGCAGTGTTACCTATAAGAACATGGGTGTAACAAAACTAAACCACAGACACATGTACTCTTGTCACTTTGATCTAACAGGTATCAGACAGCATTCACTCACCGTTTTCAGCTGGTTGCTGTTGACTCCCGATACAGGTGTGCTGGCCTCGGCTATCACATATTGCGCGTGAGGTAGAGCCATCATCTGGATCTCAGACGCTGTCACAGTAAAAAAAAAGTTAACATATTAACCTGAGAGGCAATCACACAGTATAGAGCCATCAAAATATCTGACTGGACGATGGGAGCATGTGTGTGACTCACAGTAGCCTCGGTAGTTCCAGTTACTGGGTATGTAAGCGTGCTGCACTGTTCCCTGCTGCTGCTGCTGCTGCTGGGTGCTGCTGGTCTGCAGGGTGTGGCTCTGAGCTAAGGCCACAGGGGTCAGCTGGGTGGGGCTCAGCTCCTGACTGGGCTGCTGGGAGGTGGGGCTGAGAGGCTGACCGGTGACCTGAAAGAGAGTGAAGAGATGCAAGTATTCTGTTATTCTGTAAAGGGACAGTTCAGCCCAAAATCCAAAATACATATTTGTACTCTTACCTGTAGTGCTATTCTTCAATCTAGATTGTTTTGTTGAGAGTTGCTCAGTGTTGGAGATATTGGCCATAGAGAAAATAGTTCCTACATAAAACTGCTCACAACAATCGGTAAGTAACCGGGTCATGATTTCTGGAAAGTGACATTTTTGTTTTTCAAATGTATTTTTTTGCCACTTTGAGCATCACAAGAGAAGTGGCATCTAGTTCCATTATATTGGAGAGAAGGAAGACAACTCTACAGCCCATATTTCCAACAGTCGAAAAATCACACCAAAACAATCTAGAATTATAAATATCATGGAAGAGGAAAAATACATATTTTTGATATTAGGGTGAACTGTTCTCTGGCCCACAACGTGTGTTATTACAATGTATAAATTACTCAGCAAATTAACTCCAGAGTAGTGGTGAGGATTTACCTGGGTGGCACCTTGTCCTGTGCCTGACGGCTCGTTGACCTGGATGTGTTGTACCTGGATGGCGTGCTGGCTGTAGCCATGAGGGTCATGCAGCTGGCTCACATCTACCGTCGGGTGCTGGGAATGTGGAGAGGAAGCCTGTGAAACACAGAGATAAAATCTACTTGTTACTCTTACATTAAACTCAATCCACCACAGAACAAGCTACTTTAATTACTTTACCAGCACACTACATTTCTATAAATACAGCAGGAAGTAAAAGGTAGTTTTCCTGCTGAAATGTTTAAAACCTACCAAACCAAAGCTGCAATTTTCCAGAAAGTTTCATAGTGGCTTGTGGTTATTTCAAACCCTAATTATACCCATAAACGTCAAAAAACAGTGGAAAACATCGCAAACTCCCACAGTATCACTGCGATTGCCCAGCAGGATATTGTTGAAAAGCTCAGTCAGCTTTACAGGGATACATAGAAGTAAAAAATTAAAATAAAAAATCAGTCCTAGATTAGATTCTGGGCCTCACCGGAGCCACCTGCACCACCTGCAGCTGAATGTGTTGGGACTGCGACAGGTTGCCCCCGGCCTGAGACACGGGGATGTACTGGATCCTCTGGTAGTCTCCCTGCGCTGTCCGGTAGTCTGTGGTCAATGTTTGAGAAAGCTCCGTCATGGCCTGGGTCAGCAAATCTGTGGTCTGTGGAGAGAATAAAGCATAAATGTATTATATCTGGTTACCTTTCCGTCTTTCTTACTTTTGTTTTCTATAATGTTTACATTTATTCACACTGTGTCGCTTTGTTCTTCGCTATGGACCACTTTTCTGTAAAACAAATTTTCCGAAATCCACTGAACATTGTTGCTCAACATGTACGTTTACGACTCCTTCTTACCACTACAGCCTCAGCAGCGGTGCCGTCCGCACTGATGACTGCAGGAGCACTACTGATGACAGCTGTAGTCAGAGGAGCCTGGATGGTGTTGGCGAGTTGGGCAAACTCTGGATGCTTCTTCCTGATGTGCTGAACCATCTTAGTCTGAGAGACGAGCACACACAGAGTTATCAGTTGAGACTGTCCAAGAGTCAATATCTGTGTCAATATTCATAAGACCTTAGACAGAGCTTCATACTGACCTTGCTGCTGTACTGTTTGGCACAGTGTGGGCAGCAGACCGGTGCAGTGGCGATGGTGCCAGTCAGCTGTGTGTGTGTGCTCAACATGGGGTCAGGCTCACCAGGAGCAGCCGGACGCAACTTACGGATGCTGGGAGGCAATTCTGCCCCGGGGTGGTTCTTCAGTATGTGTGCTTTCCTCTTACTGGCACTCTTATACACCTGCATCAGATCCATTTCATTAATAACATCATACTGAAAGCTCAGGCTTAGAGTTTGAGGTGAAGCGAAAGTTTTATAAGTTATGAACTTGAAATAAATATTACGGATATCAAATAAATAAATAATAAAATAACAACAATGACAGGTCCAAGTCTCACTGTGCACACAACAGGACGGGGGGAAACAAACCTTGTCACAATACTGGCAGAAGTAGTCCCTGTTGGGCTTGATAATTGGCAGAGTGAGCTCAGGCACATCATCAATACGCATCTCTGGATGACGCTTGGATAAATGATTGACCTAAAACGGGAAAAATAAAAGTGAGTAAGTGTACTGGAATACAACAACAAAACAAATGAAAAGCTTTCCGAGAGTCGTTTCCCACCAGCATTCCTCTGCGTCTGAATCCCATCATGCACACTCTGCATTTGAACATGAAGCTCTCGAAGTCGGTGGTGGGCACCTTCAGCTTTAGGGTTTTGGAGCGGTGGATTCGGTCAGCCTTCTTGGCCTCTCTGTCGGGATTGTGCATGCGCTGCATGTGCTCACGCAGCTTATCTTTCCTCTTAATGTCACAGGAAAAGCATTGTCACATAAGTGCTCACATGTCTATAAACTCACACCACCAGCTGTTATCTTCCAATGCTCCATCTATTCATCTTACCTTGAATTGTTTGCCACATGTTGAGCACAGGAAGTCTTTGCGGTCAGAGTGGCGTAACATGTGCAAACGCAGCTTGTCCGGTCGGCAGAAGGCCTTTTCACAGTCTGGGCACTGGAAGATCTTCTCTGAATGAAAGCAGCGGATATGCTTCTTCACCTAAGGAAGAGAACATTTAGCAAAATGGGTTGTGTCAATTTACTATTTTAAACCAGACCGTTCCTTTGCTGAGTTTTAACTGGCCAAATCAACGTAAGACACATTCATTCCCAGCACATAACCTATATTTAAAGCATTGCTTAAAACATTTTTATAAATTTTTTTTAATAGGAAAGCCTTTTTCGGTGCTTTCGCACCATTATTATTTTTTTGTTCCGTTTTTGCCTTTCTGCACACTATTTCTTAATTTTATCTATTTATATATTTTATCATTGAAGCTAAGGTTGTCATTATCCCAGAGTTTTAAGCTTTGATACAATACTAGTGTAAAAAACAATACTCGATACCAAGGCAAAATGGAAAAAAACTGTCCTCGGTACGTAAAATAGGATTTTTAAACTTTTTTTCTTTTAACAACCTGCACACAGTGCTGGTAAAGAAAAGGTCACTGAACACAAACCAACACTTCTGTAAAATGTTAATAGAATGATCATAATAAAATATTGACAATTACCTGCACAAAGTTACAGGACATTCTCTCCCTCAATCAAATCTCAAAATAAAAATGCTCCAGCTTACTGGACAAATAAAAAGTACCGATACTTTGGACAACCTTAATTGTAGTTTTTGTAGGTATTTTGTATGATTAGTTAACTTATTTTTTCTCATGTATTTTGTGAAGCACTTTGTTACCTTGTTTAGATAAGTGTTAAAACAATAGTTATTACACACCTGGATGAAGTCAGTGAATGTCTTCTTGCAGGAGGGACAGGTGAAGCAGCCGTCCACAGCATGCACCCCTACGTGCTCTTTGAGCAGGTCCAGCCTTTCAAAGGTTTCAGGGCATAAGAGACAAGAGTACGAGCGGTTGTCCGTGTGCACTAGCAGATGATCCTCCAGCGAAGAGTCACTCATGAAGCTCTTGCTGCAAATGTGGCAGGAAAAGGCGTAGGCGTCCCGGCCGTGGACACGCAGGTGCTGATCCAGCTTGTCTTTGTCCCGGAAGGCCTTACCACAATGTGTGCATTTAAAAGGACGGAAACTCTTCCTAATGAAAAGGTGCTGCAGCGCTGCATTCTGAAAGAACAGAGAGAGGAACTACTAGACAGGAAACACCAACAGTCTTCACTGACATGGATCTGCTGCGACGTGAGAAGAGACTGATGGATGCAATGGAGTGTGCAGGACTCGGGGGAGGGGTGGGGGGCATATCCTGAAATGGGACATGAACATTAACACCATGGAAAATGACAAACGGAATCTTTGAACCGCCATCCTCCAGGTGCAACCTACCTGCACATCCATCTTTGAGGGAAGCACGCATTGAGGAAGAGAGACACACTGTTGTAAACCAAATCATGGCCACTAAATAACAAGCTATCTGTTGCATTTCAGTGAACTTCTTACCCGTATCCTCTTGGCACGGCGCATGTCCTGAGATGTGAGGTGGGCGTCCAATTGGCTGCTCTGTGCCGGGTCCTCCTTTAGTGGAGCTGGCAGGTCTGTGCTGGAGGGCGGGGTGCTGGACTCTGGGGCCGGTTCCCCTGCAGGAGGCATCATCTGGCCCTCTGCCTCAGTCCCAGCCTCTGCCTCCGACTCCATCTCCACCACCTTCAGCCCGTTCTGAGCTCCCTCCGCCCGCTCCTCCAGCGGCTTCTCCGTCAACTCCAGCATCTCCTGATTAAAAAAAAGGTAAATCGCAATTGCTCAGAGCCTATCAACTAATCGATTAATCAACACGCCGCGTATTAAGGGTGTCTCTTACTGTTGTCTTGTCCCCACCGCTGTCTACCGGTGGATCCAAACGTATAAATTTAGGCGGGCGTCCCGGCCGTCTTCCTGTCCCAAATCTCCTCCTGCCTCTTCCTCGACCTCGGCCTCTGGATCTGAGAGAGGAGAAAAGATGAACAGGTCATTTGGGCTTGATAGAAATGAACGAGAAAATGCAAAATAAGGAGATGACCAAAGGTTTTACCTGGTAACAGAGTTTAACTTGTCGTCGTGCATGTTGAGATGTTGCTGCAGTTGTTCAGAACTTACAAAGCGCCGGTTGCACTCATAACAAGGCCAGTTCTTCTCTTGCTCCCGGAGCACTGAAGGAGCGACAGACAGTGAGGACCAGCAACCACGCCTAACACTTCTGTAATAGTTTGAGTGGACATGTGTTGATTTTAAGCAAAGTAAGTATTATATGCAGACACTCGCCTTTTCTTTCTTCTTCTGTGACATTGTGGATCTTCTGATTGACAAAGTCTGCATATGATGCCGCATACCACACCTGCAGAGGGGAATAGCATTAAAGTGATTCCACATTTGACTAAACTCAATTTCCTCAACAGATAGTCAATAACTTTGCCTGCCTGCTGTTTTTGTGCTGGGCAGGTAGCATACAGGAGTTAAAAGATGTGTTTCATTACTTGGCACACACAGTGGAAATGCGCACAGTACTACATATGAAGCAGGACAAATGAGCGCACTGTACACGCAACATGACACACAAACTACACAGGACTTACCTTGAGCTCTTGTTTGGGCTGGATGTTCTTGATGGACGTGTAGAATATCTCTGAGCCGTACTGGTAGGCCACCAGGTTCTGCTCCAGGTGGTTCTGAGCAGGTCTAACAAACATCATCCAGTTACAGCTGTCCTCATCAGAAAGGTCCAACCACAAGTCATCCGACTTCTCTCTATCCTTCTCTGCATCCAGCATGCACAGCTAAGACGAAAAACAAATAAATAACGGAAAAGAGATCAGATTCTGCACGTGCTTGTACACACAAAATGTTTTCCTCACTTTTTACTTACCTAGCACTTTCCTATAAAACTCTTATTCACAACAATACATTTCTTTGTCAGGACACTATTATTACACATTGTGCCCTCTTTGCTTCTAACTGTTCGTAAATCAACAATTTTACAACTCTCTGATTACTTTATCCAAACAACCTGGACTACCACCTCTTCGTCGATTAGTTGACTAAGATTTATTAGTTGATAAGTCCTTTTTTAATGATTTGTTCACGCTGAATGACTTATTTAAAACACAAGATTTGAAATGGTGATTTTGCACGATTCTTTGTGGAGAAACTCCGTTTTACAGATCTGTCGATTAAATCTACTAATCGATTAGTCGACAAAATCGTATAAGTGACTCACTATTTCTTTAGGTCGAGGACAGCCCTACAATCAACACCGAAATGAGAAGTGAGAAAAAGACGGTTTGGATTTTGAAGTTTCAAGTTGCCACTTCCTGTGGCTAGGAAGTGTCCATACCCAATATCAGAATGTATTAACAAATAATATTTAACAAACAGGGCAAAGATACTCTTCTTAAACACAGAAGAGGTCAGCAGGTGTATTTTCACAAGAACATTTTACTCAGTGCAGCTAAATACCAAAATAAAAAATACACAACTAAAAAGGAGCTGATTTACTTTCAGATGAATGTAGTGTTCCTGCAGTTCACTCTGAGGAACCAGGGGTCCCTCCACAGGACCAAACTGTGTGCGCTTTGGGATGCGTCTCTTGGAGAACACCCCGCCCAGGAAGCGGTCGATGTAGAGGACCAGAGGCAGACTGGCCCGGGCCTTGGACATCACAGGCCGGTTGGGGATGGGGTGCAGAGGGCCGTGCTTCAGACACACAGAGGGGTTGGCATTATTACACTCGTCACACCCTGAGAGGCCA
The DNA here is from genome assembly GCA_943593645.1 of Bovichtus variegatus. Taxonomy (NCBI): domain Eukaryota; kingdom Metazoa; phylum Chordata; class Actinopteri; order Perciformes; family Bovichtidae; genus Bovichtus; species Bovichtus variegatus. The sequence goes on along the minus strand of CALSCE010009465.1, from coordinate 4,625,849 downwards.
CAAAAAGAAGAGAACAATAAGACACCACAACAGATAAATACACAAAATAAATAAGGTCTAATTGTTCATTCGTTTGCCCTGCTTTGTGTTGTTCTACTTAAAAAGTGTCCACAGCCACAGGACATAACTTTGATTCCGAGGAGCTACGATCATTTGCATGGTTCTGAAGGAATGTTCTGTTTGGCAGATTTGTGACTTGACTTTGCGGGAAATATTATCAGATTAAATAGCTTATCAAGAAAAACAATACTGTAGTGCAGGACTAGATCAGAATGCCAGCCAAAAGGCAGCAGTATTTTGTGTTCAGTAGTAAGCAGAGTGTATGTAAAGATCATCATTTCCACAGTCAAGGCGCAGAGAAAGACTCAGCGTCCTCTGCTGTGGGCTCTACATGAGGCGGACGTCACTCACAGAGGCTGTGAGGGTTGAAGGATTGAGGCTGACGAGGTTCCCAGTCATCCATCTCGGAGTCCTCATCCTCCTCTTCGTCAGAGTCATCCGTGGAGTCTGTGGCTCCGAGGGGACTCGAGGGGGGGTCCGCGATGTCCGCCATGGAGGGGAGCGAATTGGACACAGAGAGCTGCTCCTGCGTGTTTGATCATTTCACAGATGTAATATTGTTCCGTTTATCTTTATGCGAGACACACTGACAAGTTCTCATGTTCAGGCTTGTTTACATCCAACAATGCAGAGAAATTATGATATTACGATATGTGCATGTGAAAACAAATGATGGGGTTGTCAAGTCAAGAAACACGAGGGACTGATAGTGAAGTGAATATCTCAAAATGTTAACCCCGTGACATTTCTGAGAGATTACTTTTGTGTATCATGCATCTACTGTATCTACTCTGCAAAAATCTCAATGACTTGTGAACTGTACAGAGTTAGACCACTTAACCGCTGGAATAACAAAGTGTCCCTACTACATGCCATAATGTGTGTTAAATGAGAATAGACAAATACGATTTACTTGTTTGAAAACAATAAGTCCTCACCTGGGAAACTGGCTCCAGCATAGCTTGGGGAGCCTCTGCTACATTACTGAGCACATGCAGATTGGCAGCATTCATGTTCTGTCCACTGGGCAGCAAAACTGTGACCTACGAATGAGAATACATTGCTTGAAGGTTCAATAAAAACCAGGGGGTCACACAGCTAGGTAATGACTTGGTGACGTGGTTAACTCACCTGCTGCGTCGTGCCATCCTGCTGAATGTACGCCACTTGTGGCTGATCAGCAAATACGGTCTGAAAGAAATGTTTAATACAGAGGAGTGAGCAAACCTTGCAGGGCCAAGTGCACACTGTGAATTGTGCATATTACTTTGTGTATACTTTTCATATTTGAAAGTGAAATTATATGAAAGCCTTGTTTATTGTTAACACTGATTTTTTTGGTGAAATATTCCAAACAGGTGGTCAAGAAGGACTCTCCCTAAAAAAAAGGCAGGGTCAACACAACACTATGTGTGCCATGGCATCTTTGAACGAAACCTTGAACCCCACCCGCCCATCAATGCATGTTGTTAAAAATAGCTCAGCTCTAAATAGGATCCATTCTTACCTGAGTGCCATCTGCAGGGTGAATGTAAACCAGTGTGTGCTCTGCAGACTCTACAGAGGTATAAGAGTTCCCGTCTGCTGTATAAACCACCTGCTGCTGGCCCCGGTCCACCTGATCGCCACTGTACACTATCTGGGCCACCGTGCCGCCTTCGAAATGCACCTGAAACATGCATGCACAAGACACAAAGGCTTTGAACCACCTGCAGAATCATTACACTCTCTGACTGTGACTTGCCCACCATTAATATAATATATGCGAGTGCTGAACAAATGATGCATGATGGTGCATTTTTGTCCTCCTCAAGTCCTTCTGGAGGGTAAGCAACCAATACTTAGAAAACCCCACTCTATTCTATGGGCTAACAACTATAAAAGTGGATGGTGAATTTTGGGGTTTAAGAGCAACTGGGGTAATTGGACAGAGGAGTATTTGGTGAGTGTGTTCGAAAGACAAATTATGAGATGCTTCAAGATATAGTTTGGATTGGTTGACGTGGGGTTGTTTGAGGTACTTAGCCACAGTCAGTGTATTACCTACAGTAGATAGCAGTCCCCCAGTTTGGAGAAGCAGACAGGAGTTACTGCACGGAAGCTAAGCAATGTACTGCTGTAGACGGGGAAGCAGAAAAACATATTTTAACAATCGAAAAAAAAGGCCCACCGGGAAAAAAAATTGTATTTGTTAAAAATATAAGCTATATTTACAATATTTTCACCTTGCTGTCAGACAGCACTTCCCAACGGGGAACTGAAGCTTGTTATCTATTCTCTATTCAAAGCCACCAGACTCATTCAACCTCGTAGAACACAGGAGTTTCTTGTCTACCGCTGCCTCCATCGGTTAGTTGTTTGTTTGTTTGTGTTATTGTGTGACTTTGGTTAGTCCAGATTCACCAAAGTCACCCATTAACACAAACAAACGATCGAGGCATCGATAGACCAACAACCCGTGTTCTGCAAGGTAAAATGTGTTTTTCGTCAATGATGTCCAGTGGCTTTGGCGAGAGCATAGATGGTAGGACGGCTTTAGTGGATGGATAATGGATAAGTACCTCATACCACCCCACTTCAAAACAATTAAATTGTTCTGTGATGTATCAAGTGTTCTGCATCCTTTTCTATTTCTTATGACTGATTGCGTAGAGCACTTCAGGGACAGTTCAGACCTGTGTGCTGTTGTCTGAATCATTGTTAGAACTCTGACTCCACACAGTGGAGGATTCCTCCTGTTTGGTCTCCATGGCAGCACGGTGCCAGTCCTGTTGCCAACCACGTCACCTAACACTTCACTCTTGAAGGGACGCCGGAGACGCCTGTAAAGCACACAGACAATAATAATAAAAAAAATGTATTATAATAATGCAACATGGTGATAACAGCTAATACAAAGTAAAATATGGATAGCTGGATCTTAATTATATATATATATAAATATAAATATAAGAGACTGATGTACACTATGGGATATCAAACAAAGGTAGGTTTTCTGTAGAAATGTGCATATGGTTGGAAGTAATGATGGATGGATGATGGAGCCTCTACTGCTGCAGCCTTATGAAAGTCGTATTATGCACTAGACAGTTTAAAGCTGTTTGGCTTCAACAATGAGGCACTGCAGCAGCCGTTTCTGAGCAAAGTGGCACTGAATTCAACTCCACGTGCAATCTGCAACACAGATTTTCAGGTTTGCAGACGCAGTTCTGCTCGACTCGTCAGTCGTGCAACCCAAAATAAAGCAGCATGTCGCGTCGCGTTCAGAGCGGTCACACGGGAACTCTCAGCGGGGGTACGAGGGAAAACGCGGTTAACGTTTGCTCACGAGGCCGCCCAGGAAACGGTGTCTAAATACAACCGTATGTCTGCACTAAAGCCACAGTAAAAAATCATGACTGTGTGAACTCATTCAGAAATCTAGTTGGTATAATCAATAATGAATTCAATTCCCCCCTATTTTAACCCCGCAGGTTCTCAGTCCCAACTGGACTATACCACACAAACCAGCGCCATAGAAACCCGGGCATTTACTGCACCGCAACATTAGCATTACGGCCATATAGTCGCAATGTAAGGCCGACCTTGGAGCTAAACATAACTTGTCAGGCCCCAGGACTTAGACCGCATTCTGCGATTCTTAACACAAGTGGTTTTGAAGCGTTTAAAAGCCGGCATTATTTGGGTAGACCCACCCGTCCCCCCGTTCTAGTTGAGCCCAGCCCTTCAAGTCTACTCTGAACAAGGAAGAACGGGCTCCATTTTGGGTGGGACTAACAACAACAACCACATCTGAAGAGACCCAAAGAAAAAGCATATATTTTCTACCGGTTCAAATGCGCTAAAGCAGCCCGCACATGTAATGTTTATTAACAGAAAGACTACCGAGCAGTCGAGCTACATTAGTAGTCGTGAAGAAAATCCTAGTTTTCTTACATTTAGTGGAAAGCGCACAAGTTGTTCTTACCTCAGAATGGTAGCTGCAGAGATGGCTGCATTGCATATATTAACATAATCTGCCTAGCAACACGCAGTAGCGTGGCTTCTGATTGGTGGTTATTTACTCGGATTTAATAAGACTATATTGAAGTGGTTAGCGATGTTACCGTCATTGTGTGTATTCATCGTGGTTATAACGTAATGATCAATTTTAGTACAGCCAAAAAAAATATGAAACACCAAGTCGTCCATTTGAATAAAAGCTGTTCAATGTTATTCTACTATTAAATGGTATGCTACTTTGAGGTAACACTGCTATCTTAGCCTAATGTTACTCTTGTAGTAAAATAGTAAAAAGTCCTTTTATTCTGTAAAAAGGGGAGATGACGGTTGACCGAAATGTAAATCACGCGTGTTTACTGTCCACTAGTGGTCAAAGAGAGAAACTGCAGAAGTAACTTCATCAAGTTAGCGTCAATAGCAGTATAGTAAGTATTCCGGTGAATACTTTCAAAATACATTTACCAAACTGAAACAATCAGACCAAACTAGCACACACGGTCATGGAGTGGTCGTGTATCCTAATACTACTGACTATTTCGTTTTTATTTATATTCAGAGGTATCAATCAGGAAAAATAATTATATTTGAACTAATTGCAATAATATATTGACATGGTAGCTTACAGTTTACTATAGGTGAGTATTTTCAAAATAAAATACTATCACTATGAAACGATCATCAACGCAGAAATTAATTGGACTACTTCCGGTCAATCAGGCATAAACTAAGATATTATCATTTTAATTGTTCTCAGTCGGAGATTACAATTCACAGTGAGTAACTGCAATTACCAACTAGCGTCAAGGTAGAAACTATAGTGTAATAGTACTTCCGGTTCAAACACTAAAAATAAAACTAAACGGTGTGGTTACGCACTATGACCAGTGGAAGGCAGTGTATACTCGTGATTTTCTAAAAGGTATCACCTCAACTACCAAATATTAAATCAGACAGAATAGCTGTTACTGCTCTGATATACTTACAATAATATATATATTTATGTGTGTGTATATATATATATATATATATATATATATTGAATGGAGTTTGACCTATTCTCACTGGACCTCTGTTACCTGGGGAGCTAAAACAGGAAATTAATTATCTGCTTCTTTTTTTTCAGAGGCGTTTTGCTGAGGTATCTTGGGATAAAATTGACACGTCCCAAAATTAGACTTAACATGTGCAAATTCAACTTGCTGAAACATGTCGACCAGCTGATTTAATGAATTAATAACCACTCTGGGTACACTGCCTGAAGCAAATATCAAATTTACATGATGCTTTTGAACAATAAGCCATCAGAGAGAAATACATCTGACAATCTAGGACGAACAGATATGAGTTGGGGACAACATAATCAAATCATAAAAGGCTGATGATGTGTGAACGTAGGCGTGTGTGTGTCTCTGTGTCTGTGTCTGTGTGTGTGTGCTATTGATACAACCAATTGAACAAAGAAAATGAAATCTTTGTCCATCAAATTACCTTCAAAACAAAGAAAATGTTCCCTCTGGTTAGATCATTTGCTCAGCCTTTCTCCTCATAACATTCAGAATATGTTTGTGTGTATATTCAGCAAAAGAAGAGAAGACACTAGATTTAGATATCAAATTACTTTCTTTCTAAAGAAAGCTATTGGAATTCACTCTTCTTCTTAAATACAACCCCAAACAAGCAGAAAATATTTAGATTATGTACTAAAGTAGCAATGCCACGTAATAAATTATTAGGTCACCCCATTACAGGCAAAGGTCCTGCATTCTAAATGTTAAAGTACAGATGTATTACCAGTAAAATATACTTAAAGTATCAAAAGTAAAAGCTTCTACAGTGTGAGGGTTTTCTGATTTTCTTAGTTTTATATTTCTGTAAACTGAATATCCTTCAGTTCATTGTTTAAATAAATAGTTTAACCTATAAAATAAAAACAATCTGTGAAAGATGATATCCTCAAATGTTTAGCGAAAAAAACAAACATTTGAGAACGTCAAACATCAATCAATAATTAAATTCATTAATTTGTGTCCTTTGTTAATTATGAGAATGTTTCATATTGTATACTGTAATCTTATTGCATGTTTTGTTTGTAAAATCTTACTCTGCAAACTAATTACAGCTATCAGAGTAATGTAGCGGAGTAAAAGCTCCAATATTCACCCCTGAAATGTTGTAGAGCAGAAGTATCAAGTAGCATAACATAGAAATACTTTAAAAGCACAATATTTACCTGCACTCCACTTGTTTTCTATCCTTAGTTTCTACTTTATCTTTCAATAGGCCTACATTATGTTATACTATATCAATACATTTCACCTTATGTTAGATTTTACTTTACATCCCACTTTATTATACTATAATATAATACAATTTCTGGTGTACATGGTTATTGTTGCTGTTTGCTGCTACTTACCACATCACTATGTCACTTTTGCTTGAGCAGTAAAACTCTGGACGTGGATGCTGCTTGTATATTTACATTGTAATTTTGAGTCAAAAAATAGTTTATATTTTTATTCTATTCTTGTTTTGTTTTTTTTACTTTTAATTATTTCCTTATTTTATTCTACCTTTCTCTATGCATCTCTACTTATTTCTGACTTTGTGCTGCTGCAACACCTGAATTCCCAACTGAGGATCAATAAAGGCATATCGTATCCTATCTTATCTTTAATATCTTTTATTTCTACTTTATCGTTTGTTATGCATA
>CALSCE010009465.1:4591510-4618977 GCA_943593645.1 Bovichtus variegatus | reverse complement strand
GGGCAACAAAGCATGTCAATGCACAATGTATAGATATGTTGAGTAGCCTGTGTTACAAATAAAACTTAAAATACAGGCCTAGTGAATAAAGAATGGAAATATATTTAGGAAGTGTGAAACGTTTTTTTTACTTATATTAGTTGAGTTATTATATTTTATTATTAATTTCTAATATATACTATTGTTTTTCTTAATGGAGCAAAAAGTAGGCCTATTTAACACGACTGTACTTGTTACTTGTAGCCTATAACCGGAGTAGTTGAATCTTGAATTCAAGATGTTTATTGTCAGCTCATAAAACAGATGTTGTTGTAAAGGTGCCACCTGTTATTGTTGTGTTTGGCTGTGTCTAGTGTTTAACCGGCCGCCTGGTGGCGCAGTGTGCTCTGCTCCGAGTGGATCCGATGAGGCAGAGGAGGGAGGAGGCAGAGCTGGCACACTCTCAGTCCACATATCCAGAGGAGACCGACCGACTCCAGTCTGCCAACCAACATTTTCTGTCGAGCTCGGGTAACAAAACAAGCGGAGCAGGACTCGTCCCGCTCTCCGGGATAGATTATCAGATTATTCCCAGGACGCGGTTTGCTCTTCATTCTCCAGGACGTCACTTAACACACAGAGCTCACAGGATACAAGTTATTTACAGTAGCACAAGCGGAGATCCTGGAAGATGGGTTCAATCCCGGCGATATCAGTCCTTATTTTGAGCATTGTGGTTCCAGCGCTGGCCGCCTACTTTGAGGTATGTAATGCTTTCTGATCTATTCTGTGCCAGGCCAGTCTGACTCGGATCAAAACACCAGTGTTGCTCATGCAAAAGCAAATCTGCTCGGCCTGTATATTTATCCTCGTGAGGCATAAACTCTGCTGATATAACGAATAGACAGTTTTATCTCGCTTGAGGCTTATTGTTGTTAGGCTTTCACTCCAAGATTCCCACACACAAGTAGCGGAATTGATCTGATCGATTTCCGTTACTCACGTACAAATGTACACAATACTTGTATAGTTGTAACGGGTTTAAACGTGTTCATGAGTGCTGATGTAAGATCCGAGATCTAGTTAAATATTAATGAGCTTGCTTTCAGGTTATTCTTCACCACATTCTTGAGCACTGATTTGCAGTTTGTTGGTGTGAGTTGAACAATGTGCGGGCCGGAAGGTGCTGTAACAAGAATTACAGCAGGGTTTGCTGCAGAGATCAAATGAAAGACAGCAGGCGCTTTGTCAGGCCTTTGGGGACACACAGGACTTCTGCAATGGATCACAGCCATAGCCTATACTTCCTGCTGTGAAACAGTTGTGCCCATCATGTATGTATATTTCAGTAGAAATCCTTTCCCTATAGGTATTCAAACTCCAGCTTTTTTGTGTCAACAGGTTGGCCCCCTGTGTTGCAGGCTGGCCCCTGTTCTTTCTCAATAGTGACTTCTTTGTACTCCTTATTACATTTTGAAGCCCAGAAATAGTGCACATGAGTCCATTTGTTTGACACACATGCACACACACTCCTTACCAAACTGATGTCCTAGTTTCCTGCTGGCTCACCAGTTATTGTCCTGATGCCTGCAGTGTCAGACGCGTGTGTCATCGGATAACAATGCGCCCATTTTCAGAGCAAACATCCCCCCCCCCACATACACACCCACACCAGCACTACCACCACCACCACCCCCTGAGTGGGTAAACACAAGTGTTCCTGCTCACAGCTGAAGCAACCATGACAAAACATTTTAACAAGACGTCTCCTCCTGGCACTGTTGTGCAAAGTGGTTATCAGGGAATGTTTCTCCCCTCTCCCGCATTTGCGACAAAAAAGCCTCAGCCATTTTGAGGCAGTATTGGCTGGCATTGTGTGGGGGGAAATAATGGTTATTATGTCCCCACCAAAATCCATGCTGCTGCACTCTCTCTAAAAAGACCTATCCCCTCTGTATGGTTCTGATCATTACTGGACAGACTCCCCTAAGATGATTAATGGATGAAATCAATACATTTTCCTGATCAGTCACCAAGAATAAATTGAGAAATGTATGGTGGCTGTTGTGCGACTTTAGGGTGCATGCTGAGGATTCCTGTGGCTTTAATCAATGGCTGTCCTGAAGGACAATGCCTTGTTCCTTGTTTGATATGGCATTTCTATTTGCAGTAAAACATCACATGCATAGAAAATGGATATTCCCTTTTTTGTGCCTGCCTCATTTGCCTCTAAATGTACTCTGTCCACAGGAAACTTAAGACTAAGTGCTGAATTGGAAATATAAAACCATCTGAATATGCATCTTTAGGGTAAAACAAATATGAACACCTCTGAGTTAGAGAATGAAAAGAACAAATACAAAGGGATGACTGCCCACACAATGACCATTTGTTTCTCTCCCCGTGTCACCTTGAATTCTTAAAGAGAACTTTAAGGATCAAAAAACAGAGAAAGCTCTTGAGGAATTAAAGTAAATTGGACCTGTTTTTAACTACAGGTAAACTATATCTAAACATCTGTTTACAAACTCTCACACAACTCGTGCGGTATAATGCAAGGCTTATTTATCAAGTTGTATTAACTACTTAGCAAACACATGCATTTTCTCTTAAATATAAAACACTTTGGACTTGCATGGACAAGTAGCAAGCCTGTTTACGCGGAAGGGTTGTAAATTGTATAAAGATTTTAGAGAAAATGCATGTGTTTGGGAAGTAGCGAGCATATGACTGGATAAATGAGACTTGGATTATACTGCTCAAGTTGTGTGAGAGTTTATAAACTGCTGTTTTTATATAGTTTTGCTGATATACGGCGGCCCCCATTTACCCCCCCCAATTCATCAAGACTTTTCTCCGTTTTTTTATTCTTTGTTAACCGTGGAGGCATGTGAGGAAAAACAAAGTTTTCTTTCACAAATTCAAGGTAACTCAAGGTGAGTAATTGATATACAAATGGTCATTTTGTGGGTGAAATATTCCTTCAACTAATTAAAAGATTACATATTGACAAAGTGCAAGCACCAAGTTAAACATCAACGTTTCAATTTCCCCAACCAGGAAACAAATGTGTTTCTCTTTCCTGTGTATTTCTCAATTGTTTTGAACCATGTCACAACTGGACAGCCAAAAACCAACTGCCTGCTGTCGTTGTCAGTGAAGCTGCTGGTGTGTGCAGACTGTGTGTGGACACACCGCTGAGGCAGATATTTCTGTGCCGACATGCTGACTGAATGCACTCCCCTGGACCTTGAGCTTGAATTTACGAGCCGGGGAGAGCTCCTCGGAGACGCACTCGCTGCTGGTCTGGGATGGTTTATTCCCTCTCCTCCACCTCTCTCCTTCCATTGTTCCTCATCTCTTTGTGCACTGCGATTGTCGAGGTGTCATTGGACCGGAGCGGCCCTCTTGTTTCGCAGTTCCTGCTTTTCAAGCGTTCTGCAGCTACTTCAGCTGTGTAAACGGTTTTATTTTGTCAGGTACCTGTGAGAGTTCCAGATTGTGAGCTTTTGTTTCTTCAGCTGTGTTTCCCCCCTCTCATCTGAGCATCTCTGTGTCGTAGGCTTTACATTCTGCAGTCGCTTCAAAAGAGGTTTTTGGCCCTGGTGAATTCTAGCTCCTCACTCTCTGTGCCTTTCTATAATTTCATATCCCTTTTCGTATCTGTAAAAACAAGCAAGAGTTTTATTTCAATTTCACTCGCTTGTGGAACATCCAGGGTGAGCAGCTGTGTCTTTTCTGGAGCTAAATTAGAAATAAGGCACAGGCTAGAAGCCCACAGCACGTTTACCCAGAGAATTGCATCATACTGAGCATTCGCTGATATGACTCCCACTGGATTAATGGAATACAGAATATCTGGAACAGTTAATGCATTTGGTACATTATATTCTCTGCTGACTTAAGCAAGCAGAAATGATCACAGTCATGACCCACACAGTGTAAAAATGGCAGAACATTACGCTTACATTTTCAGATATTTGTGCCTCTCATAAAATTAAAATAAATATGTTTTCAAATACATAAAGACAGGTCTAGGGTTGTTTACAAATTGCAGTGTTAACTTCATAGGGTCTGTTTGCAGAGTGGACAAGCAGATCCAATCAACAGAAGTGCAGAAATGATACTATAGCACAGGGAGAAAGAAGAAAAAAACTGTTCAGCATAACCCCCAAAAAATTACTTTACAGCTCTTTATTGCTCTTTGGTTGCAGGCCTCTTGCAGCAGCATTTTTTCCTCTTATCATCTTAAGTCTGTGTGCGTGCTCGGCTGTGCGTGCTTGAAGGCGAGCGTTGATATTAAAGTGGGCTCCTGTGTGCCTCCATGTGTGTATTTGCTCTGGATATGGGCTGATAGTGAACAATTGCATGTGAATGAATACCCTGAGGTGGCTGTGATTGTCGGGGCGGGTGCTATGGAGCCGTCTGTTAGAAGGCTGAATGATTCCCTATGAGAGCCTTTTGTGTGTTCCCTGAATAGCCGGGACAACCCAGGGCGTGGTTACAATACAGAGGTGATCAAGATACCGAGCGGAGACTAGGACAACGGCCTAGAGTTGGTGACTTTTCCCGCCTGGGAAAAAAACCCAAAACAACAAAGAGTAGCACTTGATAATGATCTCTCAAAAACATTGCTGTGGGTGGTGTAGGCTGTTTCTTCTCTCCTCTAAACTGTACAGATGGCCTCTTTGACTTCCACGTTCTGCCGTGTCACTCAACTTGAAGGCGGTGGCATGTGCTCCATCAGCTGAGAATCAGCATCACTCACGCCCTTGAAATTGTAGATTAGCGCCTAAAACCTTGTTTTCAATTGTTGGGACAGCCCCGTATCCCTGTGAATCCTCTTAGCGACAAGAAACATTGGGTGCTTATAGATCTGCGCAGGGAAAGGTACTAATCCCAGAGCCCTACCTTTCTCCATCTGCTCAAGCTCACACTCATACCCCAACTCACTCAGTCAAACCCTCATTTCCAAGCTCTGCAGAGGAAAACTGACTTCAATAATATCAGTGGTGTTCGCTCAACATTGAAGTTTGATCTGTGCTCTATGACTAACAGTGGGAAGGGATGTCTGATTGACTCCAAGCCCTTATTCTCTGTCCTTTCATTTCCTCAAAGACACCTTCCTGCCACTCTGTTCATCCGCCCTTTTCTGTCTCCGTATTCTTTTCAACGCCTTGGCTGTTTCTTCCTCCAAGCCCGTGCATGTCTCCTGGAGCGATTCCATCGACCGACACGCTCTCAGCTCATCCAGAGGATTTAAATAGAGAGGCCTCATCAGGCGAGCCTTGTTCTCACGATGCCAGGCTTTGTCTCCCAGGCTCTGCGTGCGCTCTAATTATCCCAAGTGAGCGGGAGTTGCCTCCTTTTTTCTTCTTCTTTTGCAACTGGAAATGTTTGTGGGTCTGTATATGCCTCTAAAATGTGTGTGTATGCCCGAATCCTCTTACAGCTCAACTCATCACGTATTTAGTTTTTTCTCAGTGAGAGATCCTGGGCGGCGGGGACTTGGCGCGGAGTGAGTGGGTTCAAATCGGCACACTCATGACTGCACACTGCTTAAGTTGCACCAGGCCCCTCTCATATGTAGGCCAATCTGCACAGCCTCGACCATCCTCCCCGCGTATACACACGCAGCCAACGTGAGCGCCACTACACCTGAGTCTATGTTTTTCGATAATAGCCTGTTTCAGCACGGCTGCATGAGAATTTCTTTTGTCAGTTTATATGCCAGAGTGCCCAGGAATGCATAGCCCAAAGTGCAAACGGCTCGCTGTATTGTGCAGTGAGCGGCTCTCCCTGTGAGAGTGAGAGAGTGACTGTACACTCTGATGAGTTCAGTAGACAAAAAAATCCCCTTAAATCCCTTTGAAAGGAGCCCTGGCATTTCAGACTTTATTTTTTTATTTGTTTTACTGTTTGAGAATGAGGAGCCAGTCAACGTAGGTGGGTTAAACCCTGTCACCCCCCTACTCTGTGTGTGTGTGTGACTCCCTGTGGCTCAGTGAGTCACTCTTGCTGCTTGGGTTTTTCTTCCCATGAATAAAATATCTGGTGTGCTATCTATGAGTTATAGTGCACTTGCACCTCTGCTTATGGCCGCACGGGTCTCTTCCTCAGTCCCTGTTGGTCCATATGTCAGGAAGACTATGTCTACTGTCCCTCTCCTTGCCTTATTCAGGTGTGTAGCTCTCCTTTTTTTTATTTTTTTTTTTTATCAGTGACTCATACGCAGGCTCTGGCGTGGCTGTGCACTGATTTGTCTTCCTTTTTTCGTCAGCACAAAGTGAAATAGAATGAAGGATGGCTGCTAAGAATCAAAGACCCAGTCCAACTGTGTGCCAGGCATTACATTACATTACAGGTCATTTAGCAGACGCTTATCCAGAGCGACTTACAGTGAACTAACCACAGGGACACTCGGGGTTAAGAGCCTTGCTCTGGAGCTCAATGGTGGCAGCCTGGTGTTGAACTCACAAACCTCCGGTGTTCTATTTGAAAGCCTGACCACTAGACTACGACCACCCCATTGTTTCCTTCACCACAAAATATTAGAGCATGAATTACACGTCTTTGAATCCATCTTCAACTGAATTTAGTCTCTCTTGTCGAAAAAGAACATTCAAATCAGACCCAGAGTCCCAAACTTCAGTTATAATTGATGTGTCTTTTCTTAGCGCTTTGTTGATTCCTTTGTCTCTTTCTGTGTGAGCGCGCCACTGTGAGGATGGGTCTGTCTAGCTGTGCATTATATGTTTCTGTCCTTATTCTTTTAGGATGTGCATGCAGCACACTGGAAGGGCATTTTCTGATGTTTTGGCATCACGGTATGCGTGCTTTAGGGTATGATTAGAGCCACAGTTTCTTTTTTTGTGGTGATTAGAGAATCATTAGAAGTCCTTCTCTTTACTTATCTGCAGGCACAGGTATAAACACAGAGTGCCATAGTTTTATAGCTGAAGGAGAATGGGTGAGGAGGTGTTGCTCTTGCCTTGATAAGCTGGGTGGATAACTGGCAGGCTGCCTGCCTGCTTTAGTGCTCTGTTTTGCTGAGCAACGCTGCACAAATACGCCATCCACTGCCAGTGAAAACAGAGCATGTTAGTTCCAGCTTCCTCCCTTTCCATCGTCCTGCTTACCGAGATTCCTTTTTATCCTCCTCTCTTTTACCCCCGTGCCTGAAGTGGAAATGGTATCATCCAGACTGGAACCAACGGCGGCATGGAGTCCATCCTGTTTTTTTTCCTCAAAAGTTTATCCTTTTTTTCCTCAGGAGAGTGTGTGTGTGTGGGGGGGTGAAAATGTCAGAACGGTAAGAGATAGAAGCAGTGCAGTGTAACTGTATACCCCTAGAGAGAGGCTTGTGCTGCTGCCGCTGGTACTCAAGCATTGTGACGGGCCTGTTAGCAGCCTGTCTGATACAGCACTTTCTCAAGGAGAAGGTGGCCAAGGACAAACAGCAGCTCTGTAGATGGTCCACTTGGGACACAGACAGATCAAGGGGGAGATTTCTCCTACAAAGGAGGGAAGGGAGACGTTAGTGTTCCACCTTTGCTGTCTGAGGCTGAACAGATTTATTTTCCTGTAATAGAAATAAGATGGCATTTTTTCCCTTTGAGCTTTTCCCTCTACTTATCTTTAAGCTCTTACCTTTATGCACTGTAATTAATTCAATGAGAGGTGTTGATGCATGATGAAGAACTAAAGCCTGCAGATCCCCTCCCTGCCCTCACGGAAGCAATAAAAAGAAGAAGCTTTGTGTATTGTATCATTTAAGGAAAAGGCAAAATGTAAATGAGAGTTAGAATCCGGCTGGAATTCATTTCTAAAATAGAAAACCCCTGATGACTGAGTGGGTGAAATGAATGTAGCTTGAATGCTAGCAGGAAACCCTGGGAAATAAAGGACACTCGTAAACACAAACAGACTGTGACACGTACTGTATAATTTCAGTGAGAGCATGTGCAGCAACTCCCTATTCTGCTTTAGGCATCAACTGTACATGCGTTTTCCGGTATGCATTTTTATTATACATAAAAAAATAACATTGCAGGAGTCAAATAGGTCGAACTGGCAGTTGTGGGGCTGCAAGTAATGATTCATTTCACCATTGATTTATTTGTTGCTGTATCATTTTTTTTAAACAAACACACAATATTGTGATGAGTGTTAATCACATGGCCCTCTAGAGCCAGAGAGGACTTCTTCAGGTTGCTTGTTTTGTCTTATCAACAGTCCAGAACCCAACGGTATTAAATTCATTATGACATTAAACAGAGAAAAGCATCAAATTCTCACATTTGAGAAGCTGGAACCAGCAAATGTTTGGCATTTTTGCTTGATAAATGAGACTTAACAGATTTATCAATTATCAAAACTGTCAGCTTGTTGTCTGTTGATCGACTAATAGATCGATGAATTGTTTCTGCACTGGACTGTTCCCCAAGCGTGCCCCATTGAGTGTGTGTACCGGTGTGTGCACAGTTTGTTACTGCACATTCAAGGCCTGCTTTAATTGTAGGCAGCATATTTAGCATTCTGCACCAGACCTCCCTCCACCCAGATCAGGCAGTGGCTGAGCTATGACCCTGATATCATCCCTGTAGTATCCTTATCTCTCTTATTAATTATGTAACTAATGACCAGTAGAGGTTTCCATTATGTGTCACAAGAAGTTATTATAAGACCATTGGCACTGAAATATCCAGGTGAAATGACTCCTATAGCAACAATAACTGTGCATCAAACCATGAATGCTGTCCGATCGCGAGCTGAAGGACTACCCATGTCATTTGACATCATGTGTACACTCTTCCTAACAACCATTTCCAGTTTACATAATAGTGGCACTTTTTTCCTTACAAAGCTGCAGCTCAGGAATGCTGCAGCTGTGCACCTCTATCAGCCATTTTGATCTGAGATAAAAAACAATCAAGCACTCTGGAGGATTCCATTAGTTTGATGAGATATGAATATCGCTCCCAGCGCAAATCTGAAATAGTCTGCTGTTTTCAGACAAACCCATTAAAAGTCATTTGATCTTCGGCGGCTAATTATAGAGCCTTCTGAGCAGCGAGCCGCCTTCACCGGACTCCACCCCCTTCATTCCCCACCTACCCTCCAACCGCTCCCTTCAGTGTTCATCACATCCCGTCCTTATGTTTCAGGAGCCTATTTAGCGTCACTGCGCTATTATTGAGGCGCTGTGAGCTGACGGGCGGCCCAGTCATGCGAGGGCACAGGGATTTGTCTGCCTCATAGTCGCTGTCATCGTGCTAGTTTGGTTCTGGGATCTAGTAGGATGCAGCAGAGGGGCCCGACTTGCACCGTACACTGCAGGAAAAGACACAGGAGGTCGGGAGCAAGGTCAATCGATTGACAAAAAGGGAGTGTATAGTGAGGCTCAGAGACGGATGCTTCTGCTGTGAAGTATGTGTCTTCTCTCCATAGAGACATGACTGATTAGCTCTTGGCCTCAGCATGTCTCACTAGAGTTATACTCCTCACTAGTCTGAAATCCCTCCGCCCTCCCCAGAGGAGAGGCTGAGGGAGGGCAGAGCCAGGCTTAATGACAGATAAGCATATCTACATTACATCCATCATTTTCCCCTGGTAAAGATGGCCTCTCTTGCATTGCCCAGGGCATCATAGGCTAATGCAGACATGTGGGCTCTGTCTCTGCTCCACTGCTCGGTGTCTGCAGGGGAGAAAAAGGAGCAGGGAGCACTGCAATCAGAGCACAGATTCATTTAAAATCAGCTTGGGTGGTCATGGGAGAGTGGCACTGCATGCAGGCACCGGAGTCAAACTCGGCTGCCGTCCATAACTTCCTTCCAAGTGGTAATCAGAGTCAGGCTGAGGGAAAAATTGTAATACAACCTCATACGATGGTGATGAAAAATGTTTTTGAAATTGAATAGAAAGTTTAAAACATTCAATATATTTGTCTGAAATTCTTTCTGCGAGCTGAATATACGCTGTCTCACCCATTTGATGAAACGATTCAGATTTCATGGGTCAGTGCTTCACATTTGAGAAAACAGTGTTTTTTACCTGACAAATTACTTAAACAAGTAGATGGCACTCGGAGAGCGCAGACCTCCACCAATGCAGATGCTGCATTCACATGCTCCTGGGATGGTCCCATTTCCCAAGTTGGGAAGTTGTTATTCCGACTTCGCTTTTATCACAAGTCATAATGTAGAAAAAACATGGATGCTACAAAGAAGACTTTTCGTATGTTGATAGCTGTTTCCGAAAATCTTCCCAGTTGGTAACAAATTTTTCAGATTATTTAGAAACCGCATGAACAACTGCCCTATGTAGCAATGTTAACAACATAAACTTAATTTGTGCATCCGCCTCGTGGCCCATGCTACACCCTTCCACCAAGTTGCATGAAAATGATGCCAGAAGATCATCAGTTATCCTGCTGAAAGACGAACCGAGTCGTAAATATTACCTCCTTGGCGGAGGTAATTATCCAAATTGTCAATAAATATTCTGTCCATAAATCTTTGGACTAATGGTGCATAAATTGCTACAGACAGACATGTCCCAGGAAAATAAGGCAGCGTGCTGCTTGATGTCTGCACATTGTTGCTGTTGTTTTGTAGTATCGAATCCAAAGATGTTTAAATTAGTTGCGCCATCAAAGTCAAACCCCTGTTATCATGCCAACACTAGTAAGGTCAACAACTTCCTCCTCTCTTTTAGCAATCCCACGCAGTACATCTGTCATCTACTATCATTTCATGTTGGCAGATCTTGGAAACATTGCATGTCCTTGATCCCCTTCTCTATCCTGCAGTTCTCTGGCTGGTCTCCTGCTCCAGCATGCCCTCGCCACAACTCATGGCTGCCTTGTAGCGACTGCATGTGATATTTCCACGTTGTCCTTGAAACTGCTTTCCCCCGCCTGCTCTCAATGTCAGCTCCCACTGAGCAGCATTCCCCCCACAGTCCCTCGATTTAGACACAGTGTACTTCCTCCCCTCTTCTCTTGCAGCTGACTGTACTGCGCCACACATTTTAGGACAAATTGGCTATTTCATGTCTTACTTTGTTCAATGGAACTGTGATTCCCTCAACTCCATCTCCTCTCACTCTACTATCTCTCTATTACATCTCTCACCCCATGGCCGCTTTTCCCTCCTCGCTTCCTTAATTTCTCTTTTGCTTGCTCAACAATTACTGTACGTGCTTATTAACTGAGAGAGTCCAGGCGGCTGAGAGAGACGTCAGTGACAGGGCTGGAGGCCTCGCTGAGGTGCCCTGTTACTATTGTCCCTTTATTGACAAGTCTGCCAGCCCGCCTGGTCCTGAGGAGCAGCCGTGTGGTGCTGCATGCTGATGAGCATTGAATCATCCAGCAGGAAAATGAAGGAGTGGGAGTGGCGGAAGGAAGGAAGGAAGGATGCGGCACTGTGTTTTCTCTCAACTTGGCGGGGAGAGGAAGGGAAGCCAGAGAAAGTGAAGTGAGCACAGGTCATTTCTTCCAAATCCCCTCTCGTCAGCGGCAGAGATTAGGCGGCTGTGCTCTCCGGCAGACGAGAGAGAGGCACACTCCTGTGTCTAATCTTCCTCTTTTAAACTGCTGAGAGTGCAGTACAAAGTGGGGGAAAGAGTCAGCGTCCACATAAAGCGGCCTGCGGAAAACACAAGCCCATAGTTCAAAACAAACTGAGCCCGTTTTACAATCGCCTAAGCCCTAAATCTCCTGTGTAGCCACTGCTAGAGCCGAGCCCACCGCTGACTTATTCCCGCCCAGCTATCGCATCTCAACAGACTCTCTATCCTTCACATAACCTGAAATTCCCCTACAGAAAGCCAGCACTGTGTCAGAAATACTCCCGCAACCCTCATTAACTTCTCTGCCTTGGTGGTGTCAGGCTTAGACACACACATGACAGCGATACACACCATGTTCACCCACACAAACACAGCCCGTCCCTCTCCTACTACTCTCTCCAGCTAGATAGACATCCCACTCAGCCCAGAGAGGCTTTTAATAAATGGACAGGCAATGGCCAATTTAATCATGCTAATGTGTATGTTACAGTGGGCGGCTTATCAGACATCTGATCTCCATACCGGCTCACTGGAGAGAGCTGGGAACAGACACTGCGGGAGGGTTGGAAGTGGGAAAAGCGGAAGCTTTGGGTGGGGGGGAGGGGGGGGGGGCAATGAGATGGAAACAAGAGAAAACTAGACGATTTAGTCCTCTGATCCAGGTAATGAAGACGGCAGCTCTGATTCCAATTGTAGAGAGAGACATTAAGAGACAAAGAAAACCGGGGAGGTCATTAGGCAAAAGGGAATCTTTTTCTATTATAAAACAGAGGAACCTGCTCAAGCATAAATGGGAAATGTGGCGTCAAATTTAGGCTAAATGCATTGTTTGCACTTAGTGGTGGGGCTAGTTGTTCTGTCTATTTTAGACATTAACATCTGGCACAGTGATGTCAAGAATGTAATCCGCTCTAGGCCACGTGGACGGTAAGCCCGGATAGAGAGGGCTGAGAGGGTCGCCGGCTCACATGGCTCTGAGAGGGAGAGAGAGAGAGAGAGAGAGAGAGAGACAGACTGAGAAGGAGGTAAATGTATAGAGATAGTGGAGGCAAGAGGAGATGAGTTGTCCAGAGTGCTCAAAGAGAATAGAGATGAAAGGAGGGATATGGAGGATTGAAGGGGTTTCTCATGCAGAGAGCTTTTAGTGGGCAGAAAGGAATAATGGGTGAATGTACTGACAGGATCTGCAGAAGAGGCAGGCATGGTCAAACCTATTGTCAGCACACCGTGCAGCTGTGAGGCTGCTGCAAAAAGTGTACCTCAAAATGGACCTCAATCATCACAGTCTGTGGGTCATTAATGCAAAATGAAAAGCAATTATCTTCTTCCTGCAAGAAATAGTTTTTACACTCCGGGGCCTTATTTATGCAATCATGCACCTGCGTATCTTAGCAACTAAACAACAAGCTCTGGGTAAAACCCTCGGTGTAATTATCTCTTTATCGCCGCAGCACACAGTTATCAGTTATTTCTCTGTTGACTAACTTTAATGAGTAACCTTCTCTGCAAACATCGGCACACACCTTAAGACTCCAATTTTTCTGCTTCTTTTTTTGTATTTGCATATCAGAAATTTGACATTGGCTCAATTTCAATTACACCTCTAATAAACCCCTCAGAGAGTCAAAGTAGCTATTAACAATTTATAGAGCCTTGCGCTGTTTTTATTTCTCTTTTTACAGCTGTTGTGACAACTCGTTGCTACAACCCAACAGAGGGGAGATCCAGATACATTCTTCATGATAGATAATTATTGAGGTGGTTCAGTGATGGATAAATTACAAGAGTCTCTTTTTTATTGGGTAATAGTCACAATCACCTGCCCTACCTCTCCCATTCAGCCCATCTTTATTCTGTCCCTACAGGACTTGACAGTGCTTGGGCTAACAAGGAGACTGAAGTCAAACCCTTGCTATCACTTGACATGTCTCTTCCCAAATTCGGCAGCATACTGTATACTGCAAATAGTACACCCGGAGCAGAATTAAAACAAATGTGCTCCCTTGCTTCCTCCTCCCCTTCATCCCCTGTCCTCTCTGCCTCCTGCTCCTCAGCCAGCTAGAACTCAGTCTGCTCTGTATCTACCTAATCTAACCAGGTAGACAGGGACAGCCAAATGCAATATTATGATGTCTGTGGATGACCCTGAAGGCTGTGTTTGATGGAGCTGCAGAGGTGGACAGGAGGAGTAATATTCCAGGGAGATGCGTGCAGCCTGAAATCTGTATCAAGAGGGGCCGTAGGGGAAATGGCTCTTCTGTCCCCTCCTGCTCTGCCTGCCTTGCTTTCCTCGCTTCACCGGCTGCCCCTGCCCGCAGAATAAAAGAGTAATGAAACGCAGGATGAAGAAGGCATCCTGATGTCGGACGTCAGTTCACAAGCAGGCATCTGAACAACAGCTCTGTGTCTGTGTCTGACGCGCCGCAGATAACAGCTGAGACAAAGATGGCGAGACCACACAGTATTGACATCACTGGGTGCCTGAGGAAATGTGTCAGAGGGCAAAACTGTGTGAAGTGAGGGAGGGGAAAGCGATTAGAATGGGGAGAAGTGAGGACTTTTGCTCTGTGATGACAGAGAGTGGCTTAGCTATCTGTGCCAACAGACATTTTTTTTTCTCATGACTGGCTGCCCTTTGGTCACTTGGACCTACATTATAAATATCTGAGCTGCACTTTGCATGGGTTATTGGGTTCTTTGGTTTGTCTCTCTGTAAAAAAAACACTGCAGTAAAATCTCACAATATTCTAGGATGTATCCCACAAAGACTTTCAATGATTAGTGTAATCAGTATTAAATGTACATTTGCAGTGCAAGCAAAACAAGGACCCTGAGGTCATTTTCTTTCTTTCTATCAGAGCTCAGTGATCAAGGAAACTCGGCTGGTGTGTGGTTTGTGAACAAGTCAAGAAGTTTGAACTTTTCTCAACCATCAGCTAAGCTCCCTTAGCTCCCTCCCAGTAGCAGCACCTCTGACATGCTTGTGCTTTCCAACAAATGCAATTGATTTGTGTCCACAGGTGGGTAATAGGTGAGGGCTCTTGTTGCTCAGGCAACCAAAAAAAAGTTTAACCAGTGTCAACTTTTGCTGGACTTTTGCAGGTCATTTGGCAATAATTGCAGCAGTGATTGCTTTCCAGAATTCTAAAATCCTGTCTCAACAGTATTATAAACGTATGTGCAGTGCTTTGACATCTGATAAACCTTCAGCTAATGGATCCATTGCTTAAACTGGACTTTTTGGATCAACACACCCTCACCAACACAGCCCCCTGCTTTATTTTAACGGGCTGTTTTTGGTGTAAACGCCTGCTAAAGTTCATCACTGGCAGGTGAAAAGAAGTGGCTGTCACAGGGGTAGCACCTTTATGAATGACTACATCAGTAAACATCCCCCATCAATTGTTGCAGAATCCCTTTTAATCCCTAATTTGAAAATTTGAACATAAAGGAATGTCACACAAGCAGGTTATTACCTTTTTTTAATCAGTCTTTTGACAGAATTTTCCATTAAAGGGAATGGAGTATATTACCTTTAGATCCACTTTGCCTTAAAATCCCATCTGAGCTCTCATTTACAAAACCTCTTAAAATGAAATATGGTTCTAATTAGGATGATACCACTAAACCACAAAAAAAAGTAGCACAATCCTCATGTTTTCAGGTGTTTATTTCTCGCTCTGAACAAGCTCTACTGGCGAGGGCAGGCCTGGAAGACAAGACCCCACTGGCCCACCAACTGGAGCTTATAAATAGCCCAGACACACCTTCTCCCCAGTGAAAAGTGTGTGCCACAGGAAGAGGAAAAAAAAAAGTACTTTGCTCTAATTAACACTTTTTCTCTTCTCTTGACCTAGTATCTCTCCACTTCGCCACATTTACCTTTACATGGCAGGCTTTAAGTTGACACTCCACAGCCACATAAATGAATTCATAGAAAAACTAAGAGATCACAACGATTACATGCAGCCTACAGCAGAGAGTGCTTATGATAATACAATGTTGCTTAAAGAGAGGTGTGCAAGGGAGAGAAAATAAAGTGAGCTAAAGAGAGATGTCGAAAGGCTCCTTTTTTTGTGAGAGCAATTTATAGCAAGCAGGGAAGAAAGATAAGAGAGAGAGGGTATGATTGAACAGTGTGAGGGTGACAGGAGGTTCCTCTTGAAGAGATGAATTTTCAGGCTTTGACTGGAATTATGGTGAGACTGTGAATGCCCACTAACAGGGCTCTATAACTCTCCAAAGCCGGCTGCGTTCAGCTACATTGTGAATTTGAACTTTGACAGCTGAAGTGGTTTTGCAGTCTGTTGATTATGGCCACAATAAGCCAGAATTCCCCGACGTGACCAGGAACTCCAGTTTGACTTTTCATTCAGACCACTTCAATTCTGCTCCTCATGAACTCATACAACTCTCAACAATTTCCTTTTCTTTAAACTCAAAAAATGTTCTGCTCAAGTGAATGTCTAGTACAGATCCGGGTACATTGTTCTGTGTTCACATTGTTTCATTGACTTTGTTTCCATTCACCTCTAAATAGAATTTCTAAATGAATAATGCAACATCATTTTAAACCAGCTAAGGTTATTGGGTACGTCCAACCAAGATTACACATTAAGTACATTTTCATCTAGACATTGTTTTTTATCTTAAATTTAGTTTTATGAAGAGTTGGACCTGGTTATAAAACAGATTTGTTTATTCTTTTAAGCGAAAGCTTTTTATCTGAATGGTTAAATTTGAAAACATTGTTGTTACATTGTTTAACTTTGGAAGATACATTGTGAGTGCATGAAACGACACTTTCCGTTACACCCCTGCTTCCCCCAATCTTTCACCTCTAAATCTGTTCACATAGTTTCAGAAGCAGCCAACCCACTGGGTGCACACACTGATTGTCACCCAGATGCTGCTGTTTCACCTGGGATTTTTTTAGGTGGCACTAACCTGCTGTAACACATCCAAAAAACCACTGGTGCGTTACATTTTTTCCTGATCATGATTCCTCTCAGAAGTCAAGCCAAGACTTAACTGTCGTGTAAATATTTTAAAAGAAACAAGCGGCAGTTGGTGCAGTGTCTGCTCGTCATGGGGAGCGACATTGCTGAGCACACTGATGCACACTGCCATGGCAATGGGCAGTTTTTTTATGTTTGGGAGGGGACTGAGCACAGACATAACTGTTGTGTGTGTGTGTGTGTGTGTGTGTGTGTGTGTGTGTGTGTGTGTGTGTGTGTGTGTGTGTGTGTGTGTGTGTGTGTGTGTGTGTGTGTGTGTGTGTGTGTGTGTGTGTGTGTGTGTGTTTCAGGGGACATATGTGCAATCCTATGGCGCTGAGGGTCATTTTCCTGTTTGCACACAAGGACACGGTGTTGCCGAATGCTCAAAACAGGGCAGAGCTGTTATTGTGAGCGATGTCCTCTGTGCCATTTACACAGCCTTCGCCACTATGCCTCCCATTTCTTCTCCCTCTCTGTCTCATATGCCAATCTCTCACAACTGTGGCCTCATTACCCCTTTCTCCATTAATTTTTTTTCTTTTTCTTGAATTGCCCCTCTTCTTTTTTCTTCTTCCTGCCTTCCCACTCTGTCGCTGTGAGCTTCTTATTATCTCCCTGCTTTCTTCTCCCTCCTCCCCTCTCTCTTCCCTGCTCCACTTCTTCAATCTGTTTCTCTCTTATGCCCTCGCTTTTTCCCTCCCCTCTCTCTCTCTCTCTCTCTCTCTCTCTCTCTCTGTTTCCCCCTGCCTCTCTTCCTTCTGCAGCCTCAGTGTTCCTCTTTGTGAATAGCTGGGATGCTTTTGTAGAAGGTTTCCATAGTGACGGGCCATTTGAAGAAGTTGTCATTCACGTCGGCTCGCTGTAAGCTAGCGAGAGGCCATGTTATCTCCCTCTGGCACACAGGCAGACCTACGCCACTCAATCTCCGCAACTGTTACCCTGCAACCAGCGAGCTGCTACTCTTCTTCTAGCTGGAGCTTAATTAGGAACACGTCTCGCTTCCGTTCGTCTCCCTTCACTGAGCATGGCCACGTCAGGGCGTAGCTCAGTGAGATTAAGTTGCAGCTTAATCATTTTTTGCCTTTAAAACTTTGAGTGGAGTTTATTTCAAGGTGAGACGTGTAGAATATTAACACCAGTAATTAATTATCACTAAAGAGGATGCAATTTTACTTTGCAGATAATACACAACTCTACTCCATTTACATTTACCTCGTACAAATAGATAAAACAAGGAGTTTTATGCTTGTTTTTACTCTCAAAATCACCCAAAATGGCAAAGGCGGTCATAAATACCAACACCCTCTTTGAGTTACAGATTTATGGGAAACATTGGATTCCTTAATTTAACCATTTTGATCATATTTGTGTATTTTCTATTCTTATAAATCTATTTAAACATTGAAGTTGTAACCCCAATGTATTAACTTACTCTAATAGTTTAGAGCAAGTGAATTGTGAATTGAATCTTATAGTGGCAACAACACAACGAGTGACACATTCATCTCATTAGGTGTCATTCAGTTTAATAAGAGAGACCTGTTCAGGCATGCAGACAACAAGATATAGTCAAATAAACGTGTGCTTGTACTTCACAGCAGTATAAGTAAAAACAAATAAAACAAAACTCAAAATGAGTTATTGAAAAAGTGGCAGGCTAATCGAATAGCAAACCACTGATATCAGGAGTCAAACAGTCTCCCTCAGATGCTTCATCACTTTGATCTCCCCAGGCTCGATCAACTCCCTTTCCCTGGTGAATAATGATTTTGTGGCTTGAGACATGAAAGGGAATATAGGACACGGCTGCGTCACTGGTCTCTCCAATGTATTGCACTTTGGAACAGCTCCACACAGTCTCATTAACAAAGGCCTGTTCAATCAAGCACAGGTTGAGTGGACGGGATTACAAATAGGCTTACCGTCTGAACCCGGCTGGTACCGGCGTGTCATGGCCGTGCCATTGTCTTCCACGGTGGGCGTTGGGTGTGTGGTGACAGTGTTTTTCCGCTCCCCTGTGACAGTTTGGGGCACTAGGAACAGCGAACTTTCCTCTCCTGTCCGGTCCCGTCTGGCTATGAATGATGGGAGGTTAATGAGCCAAGCAGAGGTGTGCGCTGGTGAACAGAAACATTGTGTTCGGCTTTCTGTGGAGCATCTCCCTGTCACCTCAAACTCTTAACACACACACACAAGCATACTAATTAATCTCATGGTCATGATAAATAAATATCTTAAATATGTATGAAAATGTTTGATATGGGAAAAATGCTCAAGATTTTTTACAAAAACTGTTTTTTGCACTTACACACTTAAGCACATTCCCCTACAAGTTTCACTTGAAAGTGAGTCACGTCTATCTGTAAAGAAGAGGAACCCTACACAAAGTTTACGTGGTACTGTAAATTTCACAATTTTTGGTTGTTTTGTTTAAAGGGGAAGTGGCACTGACTGTGGACTCCACTGTTGCCCAATCTGTGGGAGCGATGACTCATAGGGCAATTCCAGAGCAGTCCCAGGACACTTCAAATGGGGAAGACAAAAGGCCATTTCAGTGAGACAGGGGAGCTCATTTGCATTGCAGTGAGGGGTTGCCCTTTTGATTCAGAGTCTAAGAACATGACACCTTTTTCCTTTTATTATTCTGTTTTTTACTGCCTGCCCTTTTGAGGGTGGGAGGTGGTGGAGGTGTTTTGTCAGCAGGAAAATGTCACTCACTGTCCCTCTGTCGCTGAATGTCCTCCTCCCCCCTCTCATCTGTTATCTGTCGCTGTTGAGCTGTTAGTGTAGTGATGGCTTTACCTCTGGGAGGAATCGCACTAATGTCACACAACCTCATTTGGTGTGTGTGTGTGTGTGTGTGTGTGTGTGTGTGTGTGTGTGTGTGTGTGTGTGTGTGTGTGTGTGTGTGTGTGTGTGTGTGTGTGTGTGTGTGTCTGTGTCTGTGTCTGTGTCTGTGTCTGTGTCTGTGTCTGTGTCTGTGTGCGCATGTGCGCATGTGCGTATTGATGGATAGATAAAGGGGTATTAAGTATTTTAGGACTGCTATTGACCTCCATCACTCCAGCAGGGAAACATCTATGATGGTCTGTAATGGACATAAATATAAAAGACACATTTTGAAAATATATTCATAGTCATATTATTTATAGATAGATTATATAGATTATGCATTAACACTGAATGACCGGACAAATAGACTGGGTAATATCAGGCGCAACCAAGGAGAAATGCCTTAAACTTGCATTCTTTCAAATGGCCAGCAGGGGTTGCAAAAAGGATTCAGATTGCATAGAAGTCTATAAGAAAATGGCCCTACTTCTAATTTAATTTCTTACCTCAGCAAACATTTCCCTGACCAGTTTATGGTCTCAATCACTAGTTTCAAGTCTTCTTCAATACAGCATGATGTTCATATTGTAAAAGATGGTGCCATTTAGAGTAAAATAGACAATAAAGCAGCATATGTTTTAGGGTGGGGCTAGCTTGTGATTGACAGGTTGCTACCGCAACGTTAATCTGTTTGGGTGTTATGGGTGTTATCCGTGTTATTATTTTACAACTTTAACCCTTTCACAGTGTGTTTGTTGTTTGGTCACCTAAAAATATCTTGTTCAGCTGTTGTGTTACACTAAGCTCCAACCTTTCGTGTCACTTCTGGTTCCAAAACACCAAGATGGACCAGCCAAGCTCAAGGCTTGAAATATAAAGTCTAAAAATCAATGTGTAGTGTCACGGTGACTACGTCCACTTTTTATATACAGTCTGTGTGCAATACATTGTATTTATGTATGTTATCAATACAGTGTTGTATAGTTTTGTTCCTGGTCTTGTTATTGGGTCTCTTTTCTAGAGCGGAAACAAGTAGTTGACCGACCTGCAAAAATGTGTGCAAAAAAAACAATTTTTATAATCAGTCATTTTCAAAGCAAAACCTAGTGGAAACAATGGCTAACATTATACTGTTTTTCAGAATGTCTTTAAGTTTTCAGTTATTGGTCGGACAAATCAAGACATTTTAAAATGTTACTTTGGAAACAGGGCAGCTGTGATGGGCAATTTTCATAATTTTTGATAATCCATAGACTAATTAGAATAGGCAGATTAATCAATAATGAAAATGATAGTTAGTTGTGGCCCTAAATTGTTTAATCAATCACCTAATTGTTCTATCGCTACAACCTTGTATACATTACCAGCTGTCATCCCTATATATAAACATAATTTATCCCTATCTACATGCCACATTATGTTTGTATTGTGATTCGCACCTAGCTCTAACACTGTTAGCTCGTGTAAACACTGTAACCAGGTTGTCTTAGTCTTATTCAGCAAAGCTTGATTGGAGCTTGAATGATCATCTGTATTTAAAATCCCTCTCGGCATGTACCGATCTTTGTCTGTTTTAGTGATTTTAGTTTGTGCCACAATTGTCACAAAGAGAAACAAATGTGTTTGGGAAAAATAGCAGCATGGATACCAGTTCTGGGAAACAACTTGTTTCTTTGCAGCGACAGCATCGCAGCTTTCTTGTCACCACTGACGTTGCAATCAATAAAGCTTGAGTTAAGCTGCTCTCCGAATTCTTGAACGTGAGAAACAATACACAACAAAGTCTGTACATTTCCTTCACTTTAGAGGAAACATTAGCTGTAGGCTGCCCCACTTCCGTCCGCACTACCTAGGGTATACTCACAGTAATGATGCTAATAAAGCATATGAAAAATGTCTCCGTTTCAACAGCCTCCATTTTTGAACAGTTGAAAACATTAAGAAGTATTCAGTTCATGTCCTTAGACAACCAGAAATCTTAGCACCTGGCAGTATTTATTGATTCATACATATTGTAGTTATTTTGTTTTATGAGGCATTACATTGTATATATTGTGCATTTTGAAACTATCCTACAGGGAAATTCAGTTGTTACAGAAGCAACAAATACAAGACACAATAAACAAGAACATGCTATTCTAAAAGCTGTTATACAAACACTATAATAGAAGCTAATAAAGACTTAAAAATGCTGTAATTGCTCCCCTCCACATATTAGCACAACACAATTATTGCAGTTAACACCGCTTCCCTCATACAACGCTTTTTATTGCAAGCAGTAAGAAAATGAAATCAATTTTAATGTCCCTAAATATTGTAGGTATATATTATATACAGGAGTATATGTGTGTGTGGCTTTCTCACCTCTGCCTATCTTGTTTAAGTACATAAATCACCACAGGGGAGGATTAGGTGGATTAACGATGCCAGGCATTTCTCTGCACAGTCACATGGACACTAAGCATTCTGGGAACCCAAGCGCCCTCCTGACCGGTGCCTCATTCTGTAGCTGTTTTTATAAGGGCCAGACTGTGAGCATGGCTTCACCATACCTCTGCCAAAATTAGACTAGTTGCCACGGCTCAGTGAGGCCTACGAGATTTGTAGACAGTGAAGCTGCTTTTGTATGCAACTCGAGCCATTTACCATAAATTGCGTTTGTCAGAAATATCAACCACCTAACCTGCTCATTAGACTGCCACAGAGGAATTTTGTGTACAGTTTGTTTTGGCTGTTTTGGAGTCTCTGTGTTTGTGTTGGAGCATCATCCCAAGGGCTCAATCCCCTATTCTATTTCTCCTTTTCCCACTATCCTCTTGTAGTGTGTCGTGAGCTAACACACTGCTGCTCATGCTGCCCTGAGTGGTTGACCTGAGACCACACACACTCACATGCTTATACACACACAAACACACAGATTGGATTAGCTACTTTGGATCTTGCCTAGACGCTGTGTGGTAAGGTCATGTAATAACTGAACCGTATCGGTCCAGGAGGATTGTTCTAGAAACTCATTACCTGTTTTGTTTGTAAGTTTTAGCCAGTGGTATTAGTCCTTTTCTATTATTTCTCCTGGTGTCTAAATATAATCAGCATTGTTGAAGGCTTCATTTCCTCCCTTTCAGATCTCTTAGAAGAGACAATCTTTCTGCCTTTCCAAACTGCTTCCACAGACTCGAAAATGACCTGAACTAAATAAACTACCGCAGTAAATGTAAAGCCTCAATTTGGTTTTGTCATAGTTACTCTGATTTATTGTTATTTCATTGCACTGACGTTCAGCATTCTCATATGAATGTATTCATTTACACTCTGCTCACTGCCAATCACCCACAGCAGGAAATGAAAGTCACTGGGAAATAATCCAGCAAAAAATCAAACCTTCCTCTCGTGTACATGTATACTTTTCTAATTGGGTGTAACACTGTAGAGGCTGTATTGCTACAATAAAAAAACAAGTTGAATATAGTTAAATATATATATATGCATCACAAAATGCTTTATGGTATAATGTAGACGTGATGTAGACAGTAAACGAGCTGTAACTCAAAATAGCATCACTCTTCTGCTTTAAGTGTTACCGGTGTTAATGCTTTCCGCTGGAAATGAAGACAGATTTGCTGTGTGTGTGTGTGTGTGTGTGTGTGTGTGTGTGTGTGTGTGTGTGTTGCTCATTAGTGATCCAGACTCATAAGGTATATTTATCTGTTACTAGGATAAAAAGGAGTGTTAGTTTGTGTGTTCATGCGATGTTCCATGCGTTTGTTTTTCATGACTAGCACTGTCGTGTCGTAGCTTGTTTTATGTGAAACTTGGCTTGCAACACAGTGCAGGCTAATAAAACATGTTTGTGTGCTGGAGGCAGACTGAGAAAGCAGCGACAGACTGGTGTGTGTTTGCAGTAAGAGTGAATACGAGCTAAATGATCCTCAGCCCACACAGCTTTTGACAAGCGTCTGTGGTGGCAGGCCTGTCTCTCCTGCGTTCACGCCGCCTCACGCCGTTCTTTATTGCATTACAGTCTGCATTTATTTGAGAATAATATGTCGAGCCGGGACATAAGCCAATCAGCTCACATTCCCTGCTGCCGTTGTCTATTTACCCTATTTGTCAGTGCTTTCCTCTGTCTCACCGCCTCTCCCTTTTCCCAGCTTCCACTCCCTCTCTCCCTCTTTTGTCTCTATCTCTGACTTTCCTAAATCTCCACATAGCAGCAAGTGTTCACACTTACACATAATATAACATCTCACGGTGAGTCAGTAATGAGCGATGGATGCTTACGCTTGTTAGGTGTGGCGCCATATTTTTCCAGTTAATGTGTGTTTGTGTGTAACTGTGCTGCATTAGAGACCAAAACCAGAGTTTATTCAGTCAGTAAATCAACAAAAAGCAGAAGAGTCTAAATGTATCTGCTGAAGCTTTAGATATTTTAGTACAATACAGTTCAATATGATAGTGATTAATAGGTGATAGAAGGGTCCTTAGGAAAAAAAAAAATAGCTTGTTATTAACCTATGTTTCTGAAAGCTATAATTGTCTGTTGAATAAATCTCTGAAGATACATCCCACCTTTTCTCTTCCCGTAACCTTTTAGAATGTTCTTGATGACTCGTGTTTTTGATCGCAGTTAATAAAATTTCATAACAGATCTTGGGGCGATCCAAACAACCCTTCCCGTCATATGAAACCTTCAAGCTTGATTGGCATTGGGTTACATGAGTTAAGGTGTGTATCTGGGTGTTGGTTTGCCCCAGGATTATCAATATCATCAACAGCCTTCTGCATTAGAACTAGAGCAACCAACTAAACTAGAAGAAAGTGATCCTCAAGGGCTACCATCAGTAGTGGTGGACTCAGGCTGTCTGAGGGACAGGGGCGAAAATGAAAAGGGCACCGACCGCATGCGAGTCCAAAAGTGACCATCAATTTAATTTTTTTTTCAGTCTTTAACTCTCCACATTTGAACTTTGGCATCTTGTTGTGCTCCAAACGTCCTGTTTCATGTGGGAACACGACAAAGCGTGGAAGCAAGTTACTGTAATTGTTATTTCTTTTGACCTTTTAAGAAGGAGTTCAGTTACATAAAATCACAGTGAAAAGAAAAACAAGACTATAAATCTGATCCACAGCTTCCTGTGGCCTGCAGTTTGTATTTGTCCAGAGCTCCCTTCTGAATCTAAGGCTGTGTTTCCACCGCATGGTACGGCTCTGCTGCACTAGACTAACTTTTGGTAATAGGTGCTTTACTTTATTTTGTTTTCCACTGCGGAGAGTGCCCCCTTAGCAACGCCGGCTGAAACTGTCTTTACAATGCGACACTCACCGAATCCTTTTATCGGCAACAAAACAGAGGAACGTCTGTGCACTGTAGTTTGGCGGGCTGCCTTTTTAAAAACAATCTTGGTTCAGTGAATAAAAACATTGTTATCGCTATTGATAGTAGATGGCTATTTCAATTTCATGCCAGGTCTGACCAATCAGTGGTCTGCTTTGTTTTAATTTAATTTAATCAACTTTCCGGTATCAGCTACACTGGCTTGGAACCTCAACCTACCAGGTACCAGGTACTACCACAACTTTTACTAATAGAAAACCAAAAAAGAGTGAGTAGAGCCATGCAATGGAATAAGAGTAACTTCTGTTTCTTGTCATATGTTTTCTTCTGATTGCATTTCATCGGCCTTTGCTGAACAAATTAGTCTTGGATGATGTAAAAAATTGTGACAATGACACTCCAGCTGTGTGCTTGACCGCTTTTGAAATAAATTCACGGCTGTCCAAGACTGAGTCACGACCCAGGAAAAACTCAAGATGAGACCAAAACTCTTAAGATATCTCAAGAACAGAAGTGGATTATCTCTCCTCCAGTAGTGCGAGTCCTTTTTTTTAATAGGATGTCACAGTTAGCAGAAATGAATGTCCAGTCTGTTTTCCCAAGGCCAGTCATCCTTCTGGTTCAGGTAGCGGCTGGTGATGAGACAGACCACAGACAAGACACATGCATTCTTTCTGCCCTGCTGTTCCTCCTCTAGCCCTCTGTGTCACTGCGTGTGCTCTCTGCTGCCGCCTGTGGCGCTTCTCTTTGTGCAAGTCTGAGCCAGAGCAGCTCTTTTCTTAAGTACTAAACAGGCATGTGACTGCAGATTGAATGCAGTGTTAAAAACTCTGCCTCCACTGCGATTGTTGCACTCGAAGAATTAAAGACTTTATATCTCTTTAGTGAAGTCAAGGGGGCTTAGAGGAGGCCCCAACACTTGTTTCCCTGCAGCCGCAGAGTCTAGCTGTGTTCAGGCTGTCACTACCTCCCTTGTCTTCCTCCCTAACGTGCTTCTCTGCATCCCTCATTTCCTCCCCACCTCTCTGCTTCTCATACACCCCAAGCCAATCTCACAAAGGAATGAGAGGGAGGAGAGCAAACAAGCCTGTGGTGGTGCAGAGAGGGAGGAGTGGAGCACAAAGACATGGAGATGGAGGAAGGAAGGGAAATGAGGTTGAATTTGAGGCTGTTGTGCCTCTAGGACCAAATCAAGATAGTCCAGTGTGTTTGCTTGCCTGCGTGGATGAACACGTGCCTGTGTGGCTGTATGCATGTTTTTTGTGTGTTTTTATGGAAGTGTGTGCGTGGCCACCAATGTGCTTGTGCTGCTGAATATATGCATGGGACTGGAGCTGTATTCAGTTTATGTGTGTGTGTGTGTGTGCGTGCGTGCGTGTTTATGCGTGCAGACTCTGCTATGGCTGGCTCTGCGGCTCATCACACGCTACAGCCAACTGCTGATTACACAGCACTTGTTTTGTCCTCACTCTACTCTGTTCTGCACCCATTATCAGCCCGGGAGCCTGCGCAGAATTAGACGGAGAGCTTTGTCTAACACACTGCGACTCAAGTCTCCCGCTGCAGAGGACACCTCTGCCGGGGCTGAGGAGCCAGCGAACGGCCAGACATTTGAGTACAACACTGCTCGCTCATTCCCTTGATCTCTCTCTGGGGCTGAAGTCTGTTTACTCAGCCCGATGACATTATGACAATCAAGAGGGGATCAGTTCCGTTCCACTTCCTGTCTGGAGGCTCCCTGGTGTGTGTTTTGAGATAGTTTGGCATGCAGAGCTACATCGCCTCACTGATTCATTAGAGTTTCCCCGTGCTGTGACTCCCCTTTCATCAGGCTAGTGTTAGCAGGCCGTGACTTATTGTCTCAATGAGGAGCTGATGAGTTGACTGATGATAGCACTATGACGTGTTATTTGAAAGGCAATCATGTGAAAGCTGATTACATAGTAGTTTTGGACAGTTGGTGTCCATTTTCCATAGAGTGGTTTATATGTTGAGTGAAAGACGGGCAGACTGGATGTTCCTGCTTCCTGCTTGCTAAAGGAACTGCAGGAAGGACAACACAGGGAAAAGATAGCAGATATCCTGTCACGTTCAGAGGGTTGGGAGGTAAACAAAGATGGGAAACTCTGGTAGGTAATCACAGAATTTATTTAACAAATGTGTCTGTACAGCACACATGTAGTGGATGGGAAACCGTCAGTGTTTACCTTGAAGAATAAATGATCCGTCCTTTGTTGAAAGATTTTGGTCCCATGAGGCCTGGATGAGCAGAGCTCTGCCCTCGACTAGGAATGTCCTGGTTTGTGAGGCATGACGGACTGCAGGGTTTTTTTTCTTCTCTCCTGCTCTCTGTGTGCAGCCTCTCAGTCACTCAATGGGCACCGGAGCAAAATAAACTTGCGCACAAATCCAATCAAACCCCTACTCATTTAACCATCAACGTAGCCACATTCCTGAGGTGCATTTAATTTGTCTCCTGTCTGAGTCCCTCTGTTCTCTCAGCACTGCAGCGTAGAGTCGCAGAAGCAGACAAATGTTGATGGACAGTTCTGATGCTCCATCACATCTAGTATCCATTGCATTACATGAACTGGAACATATGTGTTCAGACTACTGAGTCAGGCTCATAACGAAGTTTATGAGAAAAGCGAGTGTCTCAAGTCAGGTCAGCCACAATACTCCCCCTATACTTTATGGGCTCTACAATGATTGACTGCATTAACCCCCCCATTTCTCTCTCTCTCTCTCTC
>CALSCE010009465.1:4581207-4591500 GCA_943593645.1 Bovichtus variegatus | reverse complement strand
TCTCTCTCTCTCTCTCTCGCTCTCGCTCTCGCTCTCGCTCTCGCTCTCGCTCTCGCTCTCGCTCTCGCTCTCGCTCTCTCTACAGGCACTAGCAGCTGAAGGCCCAGGGTTAGCCGTGGTCGAGCCACAGGTGGCGATGTTCTGCGGAAAGCTCAACATGCATGTGGACATTCAGACCGGCCGTTGGGAACCCGACCCATCCGGATCCAAGAGCTGCGTAGGAACCAAAGAGGGCGTGCTGCAGTACTGCCAGGAGGTGAGTCACTGTGACATATCTCTAATCGCCATCCTGTCAGTCTCAGAGAAGTGCTGAAATGTAAGCACCAAAGTCAGTTATAAAAGGGGAGAGTGGGTTGTCATCATAGGTACAACCAATGAAGTGACTTTAGAGAGACCTGAGGGTCCTCACCCATATACAGATGTGCCATTATCATTCTTTAATTTTTCTCTTTGAGCTTGACAGGGGTCTTTTGATGTGAGATTAAAACATTTAGATTCTTTTAGACATTGATTTGAATATTGTCACAGTTCAAAGACAAAAAAAAAACCCAAGAGCACGACTCAGAAGGCAGGTTAGAAAAAAAGAGTCTTTACTTCGAAAAAGTTCAAGAATTCAAAAATCCAGGCAGACAAACAAAGTGCTAAGGGGTTAGTCAGACGCAGAATCTGTAATACACAGGCAAGGTAAAAAAAACAGGATCAAAAACAGACAGACAATAATGCTGGAAAGCTAAGGCACATGGCACAAAGACAATCTGGATGAGCAGGTGAAGTGAATCTACTGGCGGGAGGGCTCGGTCTGAAATGATGAGTTAGAACGCAAGGTATAAACAAGCTAACTGAATAAATTAATAAGGTAGACTGAAATTTAAAACCATGACAAATATATATATATTTTTAATTTAAATGTCCTAATTTCATGATAACTAGTGCGGTATTAGATTAGATGTTGGTATTTTGCTGTGGTTGGACTGTCTTCATGCTGCAATTCAGTTTCATTGCTCCACTTAGCAGCTTGCTACTTTTCTAGCTAACCATGCTAATAAAGTCAGTTCAAACCAGAACCATCGCACAGGAAGTGTTGTAAGTGAGAATGTACTTTGGCATTTAGGGAAATACACTATACACCTTTCTTGTCTAGAGTTAAATGAGAAGATCAAAGTCACTTTCATGTCTGCACGTTAATAATGAAGCTAGGGATTAAATCAGTGGTTCTCAAACTTTTTCTTTCATGCCCTCCTTCAGAAGCCAAAGAAAAATCACTCCTTTATCACTTTATTATTGAAATAAACAAAAGATTCAGGTTAGCAAGATAGCCCTACTAGCATCAGAGCACCTTTTGTTTATGTCACCACATGAATTATATCCATATTCAGGCCCCCCTCTGCAGGTGCTCCACGCCCCCCAGTTTAAGACCTACTGGATAAAATGAAGGAGATGTAATGTGTTAATTGGTGAACTTGAAATGGACTGGTAGGCAGATTTTGTTACATTTAGTCAAGCTAGGCTATCTCGGGATCTAATGGACAAATTATATTGTGGGGAATTGGCTACTAAGGTGATTTGTCATTGGAAAGGCTATTGAGCAGTTCCTGAAAGACAGACATTATTTACAGTACAGTTGGTGCCATTTCAATTAGCAGACTCTGCGACTGTCATTCTCCCTTCCTGCTAGCTGTCTCTACAATTTAGGGCATGTTTTTTCATGACATGGATATCCTCGCCCTTATTTACTTGTTCATACTACTGTATCTCCTAAGCCAAGATGCTGCTGGTATTACCGCCATGGTTCATTATACAACTGCCCACGAAAAAAAAAAGAGAGCTGTACATTTTCGAGCAGCCTTCCCCACAAGCTTCAGTTGCATTTATTGATTACATTTTGATGGCATTTGGGGAAAGTGTAAATTGCATGCTCTTTCATGGCTGGGCAGATGGCATCTAGAGAGTATAAAGCGTGGATTAAAGGCTCCCATTGAAGCTCCACATATCGCACTTTGTCCCACACACACACACACACACACACACACACACACGCACACGCACACGCAACATACTGCTCTCATTATTTAGCATCTCTGCTTCTTCTTCCAACAGATGTATCCCGAGCTCCAAATCGCAAATGTGGTGGAAGACAACCAGCCAATTCGCATTGAGAACTGGTGCAAGAAGGAGAAGAAGGTGTGCAAAGGGCACGCCCACATTGTGGTCCCTTACAAATGCTTAGGTAAGCTTGTACAGGGCTAACTAATAAGTTGAAGGGCTGGGGGAAACCACTTATAGGACTGTAAATGGCCTTTCTTATCAGGTGTTATCCATTGCACCCCCCCTCCCCCCTTCTATATTGGTCCTTTATTCATCATAGACAAAGAAGAGATTATGATATATTTTTAGCTGTAGACAGAGGTGACATAGAGCAATATCAGAGTTTGATTCAGTTGACTAATCCTGGCCTTGAGCTACAGATTGAGCAGATCCAGGCTGGGTGAGAGCTAATGTTTCTCAGAACGAATGGCTAAAGGGGGGAAGCTATTATTGCTGGTGAGGCTTGTTGAGCAATAAAGCACAATCTTATTTCCCCCCTCAGACACTGGCCATAAACTCACACAGACACACAGGGTCAGTGAGAGGGAGGGCTGTGAGGAGGCCTGCTTTATTACTCCCCATTTCACCATTCGCCTGTGCCATCATACACACCTCTCTCCCTCCTTTGTCTCCTGCAGCATCACTGTAATCAGCAGTGGCAACATGGCTGTATTCTGGTTTATTAAATGTCAAATCGAGCCGCAGACTTAGCAGGCCACATGTCTCTGTGCTCCCTAACTTGCAAACCCACAGCACGCTTCTGCTGCCTCTGAGGATTGCAATAACAGAGAAATACAGTTCTGAAACAAGACTCCTCTATGTACTTGTCCAGCTATGTCAGGAAGGAAAAAAACATCTCCCTCTATGCTGCAAACACTTCCCGGGCACCCTTCCTCTGTCCGAAAGCTTCATGCTGATTGAGTTGTGTCGCTTTCCCTGGATGAAAAAGCCATTAGCAGTCGCAGTGGACTGTGAAATGGGCGACCATTCAAGAGCATTTTTGGCAAACGCAGAGAGGAGGCTTTTGGGAAATTCATGGGACAGCAAACACCACAACTGGAGTGGCTACTCTGTGGCTGAGAGAAGAATACAGATGAGAGCGGTTCATATGCAGAATCGGCCTCCAAAATGTCCCCACGTTGTTCTCATCCTGCAGCTATTTCCCTCGGACTACCAGCCACACCTGATAGACCCTGTCCTTGTGTCTTTACTTTGGCCGACTGTTGCATCCAGCAACAACCCAAGACCTCTCAATATGATTCAGCAACAGCGCCATTTAATTAAAAACTATCCCATTACCTCTTCTGGAATAGATAAAAAGCTTCATCCTTTGTTCTTGCACATTTTCTGCCATCATAGTTAAACGGCTGCGCACTCATGCCTCATCAAATTACAAAGGCCTTCTCTGCTACTCCGCTGGGTTGCAAATGAGGAGTCAACATAGGGAGCAGAGAAGACAGATGGAGACGGAGGGATGGACATAAGGTGTTGGCGAAAGGAGGCCATTGAGAGGGTTTCTGCTTAATTATGTAATGGAGCATGTTAGGGGCTTAATTGGGGGACTCTGATCATATGCTACAAGCCACGGCATGCCTCCTCCACCTCACTGCGCCTCACCTCTCCAGCCCAGGGTTTGCCATGTGTAATGAAAGCACTTTTGAATTATTCATTATTTGCGATGTTCACATAGTGTTCCAGAAAAATGGACATCAGAGGTTCTGCCTTATATTCATCAGTGTACATTAATTATAGTTGATGCAAAAAGACATGAAATAGACCAATGGGAGGTGGGCTATAGCTTGAAGTACGTGATTAAAAGGGCCAGACCAGAACCCATGTGAAGTTAATAGGTTTATATGAATAATGCAAGCGCAAAGGAAGGAGCTCAGTGTAAAAAGAGAGAGATGAGTTATGCTGTATCCCATCTCTCCACGCAAAGGCTCAGTCACAGAGCCACAATCCCTCCGTGGTTCCTGTCCCCAAACAATGGCTCCGCAAATGAATGTGATTTTTGTACCATGGCACTCTAATCCCTGCTGCATGATGTCTTCGTCAAACAGCAGAGGATTATTTTAGAGACTTTTTTATTATTATGTCTGGAATGGTGAGAACAGTCAGTGGCAGATGTGTGATTTGGGTGTTGGTTAGTGTGCATATCAGAGTATCTGTTATAAAATGACTAAACTGTGTGTGTGGGGGGGGGTTTTGGTAGGACAACCCAGATTGCAACAGCTTCTTGCTAAAAAAGAACATACGTGCAAAGAAAGCATTCTACTTATAAAAAAGAAAATAGCTCTCGAAAG
The DNA here is from genome assembly GCA_943593645.1 of Bovichtus variegatus. NCBI lineage: Eukaryota > Metazoa > Chordata > Actinopteri > Perciformes > Bovichtidae > Bovichtus > Bovichtus variegatus. Next base: position 4,587,112 of record CALSCE010009465.1, on the reverse strand, counting down.
CAACACAGATTTATATATTCTTCTTTCAATATTCAAATTTACATTAAATTGCTATTGTTTTATATATACTACAGAACTTTTTTTTTTTTTTTTTACTTATATTGCTGTTGGTAGCTATCAGCAATAGATCACAGTTAAGCATATTGAGGCTTATTCTTAGCTCTGATCTTGACCTTTGAGCTACTTTTAAAGCTTAAGTACTTTAAGGCTGTTTTGACGAGGCGTGGAATTGAATTGTAACATTTACAGACATGACACATACTGTGCCTTTCCTGTTGACTAAGCCTGTTGATTTAACGAAGGGTTAGGCACTCAATGACAACTCCCGATATCATCAGAGGGAGTCTGGTGATTGTGAAAAGTTGATACAAACTCAGGCTTGTTTCAGGGCACCACTCCTCTGGCTCTATGCTCTCCATTACCTCTGGAAATGTTTTGAAATTAAATTTGAAACAGTCTCGTGAAAGGTTAGCTAAAAGTAAGATTTATAGGCAAGTGCTACAACGTTGGTTAAGGCTTAGGTGTTGCCTGTGGTTAAAAATTATAAAAGTTTTATGGAGAAAAAAAGTTGGAACCTAGAAGATAAATGCAAATGTTATTTCAATGATGTAACATCAACCTCCATCTTCCTCTTGGTTTTAGTCATCTCTCCCTCATGTAATCCTTTCATGGTGGCGGATCAGATTTCTTACACTTTAAAGGCACAATCCATGATGCAAATGTGAACAAAAGGTTTGGCAAAAAATCAAAGCACAAAGAGTGGAACCTGATATTCTCTACCTGTATGGCAAGAAATAACACTAGACAACAAATATGTCTAAGTTATTCATATTTAAATGATATTTTATGATGCTGTTCAAGATTTTTGACGTCTTTGATAGTTGTTAATAAATCTCAATATTTTGTATGATTATAAGCTGAGAAACACAGAATAAATATAATATATTACAGATTGAATCATTAAGCGCACTGAAATGTAATTTGCATTTTCAGATCTCATACTGATTACACTAAATTTCATTACAGCAGGCTTCCTTTGGAAAGTCCTTGAAACGCAATAGCCGTGCTGTCGGCGAGCACATCTTGGTTGGTGCTTAATTTAATTCACCACCCAGTGCTGAAGGTATCACTGGTACATTGGGTGTATTCTTACCTTCACACTCTAGATGCCTGCAGACCAGCCAGTCTGGGGACTGAAGAGTGTTAGCGAGGGTGTCTGATGGACAGGAGGTTAAGGGAAAGGCGGATGAATAGAGTAGGTGGAGGGGAGGTCACAGAGAAAGAGGAGTATATGCTCTCATACACACACTCTACTCACAACTACACACAGGCAGAAACACACTGAGCAGGAGTGCTTGCGAGGCGCAGCTGCTCTCCAAACACCACCATCCATCACCCACTGCAGTGTGACTGTAAACCTGCTCCAAACCCACCCTACCTTGCAACCAAAGCAACCTGTGAGTGTGAGGGAACGACACAGAGAGAGAGATAAAATGAAGAGCGAGTGTGCGAGTGAATTAATCAGTTAGCATCCGGTGTGCAGGATATAGAGCTGAAAGTTACTGGGAGTCAGTTTCTCTGGATGTGAAGAGAAGAAGAATTTAGATGGAGAGCGGTGTGCACCAGAAGACATATTTAGATCATTTTACTGAAGTAATGTAGCAATAAAACAAGGCAGAATGACTCTATTACAAAGTAAGTCATGTATTAAAGATTTTACTTATGTAAAAGTACAGTAAAGAAGTATTTTTCAGCAAAATCCACTAAAGTATAAAAAAGTAAAAGCACCCATGCAGAATGGCCACTTTTAGAGTGTTACTCAAGATGGAGGTGATTTTAACTACTTAATATACTGTTGTGTAGTTAAGGCAGGCTATAACAATGCATCATATTTTAAAGGGCGATCAAATCTTAGACATATCTCCAAATCTAAATCTGCAAAGCAAATATAGCTGTCGAATGAAAGGTATAAAAAATACAATATCACCCTCTAAAATGTAGTGAAGTAAAATAAGCAGTAGTAGAAGAATGACTTGAGTATTTAGTCTTTAAATCTCTGGTTTGAGAGTTTGAAAGAGAGATTGAATTAGTGACAGGTTTTAAAAAAGAAATAAAACCACCGTTGTTTACTAACACTGCTTTCAGGCTTTACGCTTAACGTGACAACCCAGAGAAAAAAAAACAGAAAAGCATACTCGTTTACTGGCAATGGGAAAAGAGTCTATCGCCTATTTTTAGATGGTTTTCCCGTGTTTGAAAAACCTACACATACAGTACATGCTAATTTGGGTGGAAAACGGCTATATGTACAGTACTTAAGTCAATGTATTTAGTTACTTTCCACCAGTGGTGGGCACAAATCAGAGAAGCAGCAGAACGGGGGTCTGGAGGGATGAGGGGGGTTGTCTGAGGGGTGTCACTGTATCTCCTGGGCGGAGATGAGAAGCAGCTGCTGAGTCCTCTGCTATTTCAAGCTCTCTCCTCTTCCTATCCTACCCTCTCATTTTCCAAAACACTGCTTTTTTCACCCTCTGCCTGCCTGCCTGCCTGGCTCATATGAAACACTCCAGCAGCTCTGCCTCAGGCCGAGGTCGCAACAAACCACTAAATGAGCAGTTATAGGACGGCTCTCAGCCCTCGTCGTGAAACCTCTAGACTTTTCCCTAAACCTTCTATTCATCCCTCCCTCTCTCCTCCTGGCTTTCCATCTGCCTCTGATGGCAGTGTTTCTACCTGAGCGCTTCGTCACACTGCCAGCCAATCAGCAGTCGCTGTCCTTTTTAATCATTCTTATGACCCCTGCACCATATGTTTACACGCACATGGTTTTCAACCTGCAGCTATTCATAGGAATTCACAAGATGCTTTTCATGTCATTTATTTCCCCCAGATCTGCCTTCTATCAGCTCGTCTTATGAATAAAACATCTCAGGATTGAATTCATCAAGCAAATGATATCAATGACCTGCAGGAAGAGTCTGGATACCTTAAAAAAGTCACAGTGTGAAACAGGTTTTTCTCCGCTGCCATTTTGATTGTGTTAGAGAGTTACAGATTTGGCTATAGAGTGGGGATGAATCCCTCTCGGCTTCAGGTGCGCAGGCAGATGTTAGAGTGTCAAATGGCCTTTCTGTTATACCGCTGTAATGAAATGTAAAGGACCAGGCAGCTATGAATTATTAAGGCATGCCTTTTTTTCTCTCATCTCATCTGCTATTCCTTTGCCGATTTATTGTTTCTAACCCTGCCAGTGTTGTTGAGCAGTGACCTGGCAGGGGAGTGATTTATTTATTTTTTTTTGTTGGACGGATTGGTGGTGTGACTAACAGGCGTATTGGTCCGTGTGATTTGATGTTACAGTGGGCGAGTTTGTGAGTGACGTGCTTCTGGTTCCAGAGAAGTGCAAGTTCTTCCACAAGGAGCGTATGGACATGTGCGTCAGCTATCAGCAGTGGCACGGTGTGGCCAAAGAGGTAAGGAAGGAATTACTTCACAGGAAACAGTGGAAGGATGTATCTCTCGAGATTGCAGAGTAATGGTAAATAAAGGTCATGTGGGAACGAAAGAGGAAGTCTTAATCATCAATTTAACAAATGTATCGTCCCTTCTCCCTGTCATACTGGTCACACTTTTATTACTTTCCAATCTTTCCCCATACCTCCCTTATATCTTTCCACCTGTCTGTGAGTCTCTGAGGCCCTCTGATCACAGGCTGGCGGGGAGCCCTCACATTTCAGCTCATAATCAGATTAGTGCTGTGGCCGTAATGCAGCTAATCCCCCCTGGGCAGCTCCAGAACCGGCCCTTGGGGGCCACTCTGACCACAACAGTAGGAGCAGCAGCTCACTGAGCCCATAAACTGTCTGCTCTTGTCTCTCCCTGCATCGTGTGTCCTGACTCTAACTCTTCCCAGACACGTATCTCAAATGCCTGAATCAGAGTATCATCTGCAGCCTCAGATAGTGTGACATCCCGAGGCACAAACAACCCACATTCAATAACAAATTTGTTACAGCCAAGCAGTAATGAATCTTACTAGTGGGAAAATCTGGGTGTGAGAAATGACTCAAAAACAATCTGGGCTCCCTCACCAACTGCCACTGAGATGTTCTTAAGCAGAGCAGCTAATCCTCCACTGCTCCAGTGGAGTTTCTCAGCAGCCATCAGTTACACTGAAGCCGTACTCGGTACCTCCAAGCTGCTATATGAAGCACAGCGTTGCTGAAAAATAGCACATCAGTAAAAGGACAGCATGACTTTTTGGAAGTGTAAGTGTTACATAAATTGTTTTGTCCGTATGAGACAAGAGAACTAGCTTCTAGACTTCTAGAAGTCATGCATCTCTGGGTATTGTATACACCTGCCAAGATTGGTAAAATAAAGGACCCCGAATGCTGTCTTAGTATAATATCTCTGCAAGACATTGAGCATACAAGTTTAAATATTATAAAAGTTATGTTCAGGCATAGAATAAATAATGCAGACATTAGATTACAAACAGCAATTTCTTCGGACCTTGTATTTTACTAGAACCATATGATGATTCTCCCAATGAAGTGTCTCCTAAGGTCCACATTTAATGTAAATTGTCAACAGGCTTGGCAGACAAACGAAGCCTCAGCTTAATTTTTTGTTTTGATTACATTTAGTTTTTTTCTTTGTTGAAAAATGTAAAGTGTATCTTTTTTATATAATGGTTTTATTGATATTAAAAGTATTTCTTTAAAAGTAACATTCTTGAATTGAACCATGTTTGGTGCAGAGAGGAGCAAGAGAACATCATCTACATTAAACTGTGGTGAACAGTGTCTTCTTGCAGCAGAAAATGCAACTTTTGGATTTGTGGAGACATAAATTATTTCACCAAGTTTAAAATCTGGGGTATTTTTGTTTTTTAAAACTATAAAAGAAAAAAAACTCAGCACTTTACTGCGGCATGTCAACAATATATTGGGACTGAATTAATTACATCTGGCATGGCCATCATTGTCGATGTAGTCCTTTTAACTTTCCCTTGATGAATAAAGGTTAAACAAATGTCACCTTGTCAAAGCTAAAGTTGATACTCTAAAGAGGCCTAGAAACTACAGCAGCTTCTTCAATCTGGAGCCATGTCCAATCGATATCAACACTCCTTCTACCCTGTCAGGCCTGTGCCAAGAGCTCCATGGTGCTGCACAGCTACGGCATGCTGCTGCCCTGCGGAATCGACAAGTTCCACGGCACCGAGTATGTGTGCTGCCCCTCCTCCCGCACCGGGGAGTCCGCTCCACCTTCCATGCCCTCCCAAGAGGACGACGACGAAGAGGAGGAGGTAGAGGATGAGGAGATTGACGAGGCCAACCTGGAAGACGAGGATGCCATTGAGGACAGGTGAGCAGTCTGTGGTTGTGTTCCTGATTGTGCCGTGTCTTTGAAATATTGCGAGCCCAATATTCGGTCTCTCGCGAAGGGCAGGTATTATTGGCCATCTGGATGAATTAAAGTGTCGTGACATTGACCTATGGTAGCTGCTCCTGCCTTGTTTGATAAATCACTCCTCTTCCTGGCTTCCACCTCTTCACTCAATCACCTCCGCCTCCCTCCCCCTCCTCAGTGAGGCACCAGCTGAAGAGCAGCCCACACAAAAGGAGGAGCCAGTGGGCGACGACGAAGACGAGGACGAGGACGAGGAAAATGACGATGAGTACCACTATATCTATGAGGACGAGGAGGCAGATAAGGAGGACGAGTATGAGAAGGAAGAGAGCAGCAAAATGTCAGAGAGCCAAGATGAGGACAAGACTCTGCAGGAAGTGAAAGGTTTGTAATGAGTTGTTTTGAATTATAGTGTGCTACCCCCCCCCCCCCCCCCCCCCCAGCTGAACACCACTCCCCCCCCCGCCCCCCCCCCTCTTTCCTTCCC
>CALSCE010009465.1:4480295-4578698 GCA_943593645.1 Bovichtus variegatus | reverse complement strand
CTGCCTGTCTGCCTGTCTGCCTGTCTGCCTGTCTGCCTGTCTGCCTGCAGCCCGGTCCACTAACAACCTGTTTCTGAATTTGCAGCCATGCCACCGACTCCTCAGCCGACTGATGATGTGGACATCTACTTTGAGACCCCGGCCGACGATAAGGAGCACAGTCGCTTCCAGAGGGCCAAGGAGCAGCTGGAGATCAGGCACCGCAACCGCATGGAGAGGGTGAGTTACCAAGTCGAGTCAGCACACCACTCTCCTGATTATAGAGGCAATAAGTATGATTTGTTACTGCTCACCTGCAAAATATGAACATAATATTACACAGTCATTCAAAAGTTTGGAATAGAAAAACACAAAAGCTTACAAAAAGATGTTATTTTGTATGAAGGATTTGTTTTGTACATGGAGAACAAAACGCTGTATGGTTAAACCAGACAGACCATGTAAAGGGCTGAAAGAGAAAAAGATCCCTCTGAGCAACAATTCAATAAGAATAGAAGAAATCAGCAGTCTATAAAAAAAAAAACTGGAGCTGAGCATCAAAATGTGTGCAGATTTAAATAGGAACAGCTTCCTGTCTCAGTGTCAAGTGCACAATAATGCCTCTAACAAGCTGGAATTAACAGACGTGTTGCTTTAGCAAAGCTATTCACATTAGAAGTTAGACTCGGGTTAGCACTGCTTGAATATCAGCTGAACAAATATGGACTGATAAATCACAGTCTGAACCTCTTCAATCTAAACACTGAGTAGACTGCAGAGGGCACCAAGAAAACGTATCTGAATATTTTGAGCCCAATTATAATGTTGCGGTTCAATAAGGATTGGTGGTCACTTGTGCTTTTCTTTTTTGGACTGGAAATCAAATTCACAAAAAAGTTGTCGGGTACAGCTGAGTGGCGCTGCTGCCGGAGAGAATTCAGGGCCAAAAATGTAGTAGGTTGGTTGGCTGGCTAAGTATTCCCAAAATTTGAAAGCAAGAATATGCCAAGGTGCAAAGTCATACTTTAAGGGTCACTTACCTTTTGTATAATGGAAGCCCCCCCCCCCCCCCAAATCTACATTAAAAGAAATTAGTGTTGACTCACTTTGAGTCACCGTCTTGCATCTCACTTAATTTCCATCTCTGTCACTGCAGGTAAGAAAAGAGTGGGAAGAAGCTGATCGCCAGGCTAAGAACCTGCCCAAGGCTGAGAGGCAGACATTGATCCAGGTAAGACACTGATCCAACCCCCTGGGAGGCCCCCCCTTTTTGTCCCTTTTGTTTGGGTGATATGATGGCTTACAGGCCTTGGGTCCCTCACTCCCTGTGCCATTAAAGATCTATTTTCCCTGGCTGCTCTATCTTTATCACTCTGAGGCTAAATTAGGGCACTGTCTGAATGGGGAGACTTCTAAATGAGTCCCTAACCTCCTTGACAAGCCTGAGAGGCGACATGAGTGAAACCGAGAGCTGTTTTCTTTTTTATAAGTAGAATTTGAATGAGCTCTGTTGTGCCATACTGTTTGAGGTGCATATACATATTTATCCAAGTTTGTGATTTTGTTTTTAGCACTTCCAAGCCATGGTGGAGTCTCTGGAGGAGGAGGCAGCCAGCGAGAAGCAGCAGCTGGTGGAGACTCACCTCGCCCGGGTGGAGGCCATGCTGAATGACCGCCGCCGTCTGGCCCTGGAGAACTACCTGGCTGCCTTGCAGGCCGACCCCCCCAGGGTAAACACCACACACTGGCCTCTGAGAGCATCTTTTATCCTCTCCTCACCTCTCTCCATCTGTCTATCGCTTTTTCCACGCCTCAGTAGATGTGCAAACATATTCACACACACCCACATTTCTGTCAGATCACAGTCACACCTTACCCTACTTATGGCCTGTGGCTAATCTCATATGCTGTCAAAAGAGCCTCTGCCAACTTGCAATTCAATATGAGGATTGAATGGATTACTGCAGTCAGAAAAACACACATCCCAAAATCCTCCATGAGCACAAAGTCAATCACATTTGACAACCCTGTGTCGTGTTTTTTATTAATTTTTCTTGTCTTTTGATCCTTTTGCCAGCTCATAGTTTGGCACTCTGTTGCAAGGTGCTGGTGGCCTTTTTAACCACCAGTGTTGGGCTTGTCAACCAAAAAGGAAAGACTTAAATATTTCCTATGACCTGACCTGAGAGCAGTCATTTCTAATCCCGCTTCCGTTACACCTCAAAAATTGGTAATTGCATCAACTGTGGTGCGATGCTATTTCAGAATGTGCTGCAGAAGGTTTTATGTCATGTCATCTGCAAGGATTATTTTTGCACCTCACATTTGACAACGTTCTTGTCATCCTTCAGCTCAGATATATGAAGGTTGGGGAAAATAGTTTTCATTTTATTTTTTAATCATTAGTAGTACAAAGTGTGCTAGTGTCTAATGATGGCTCACTGCTAAGTGGGTTTGTGGATCATATCGCTTCTCATTTCATGATTTAGTAACTAAAATCAAATAACCTGAAATCTGAATCTGAATGAGAACTGTTGTCCTCTCTTATAAAAAATGTTATTGATAAAATTAGAAGACTGCAATTGATTTATACGTGAATGATTGCTGTCATGACACTTATACCCACACATGGACAGGAATATTTCATCACACTGACCAATCTAATAGTCAGTCTTACACAGAAATGGTTATGGGGCTGGGTTTCACCACCCAACACTACAAACCACTCCTCTTCTTCCCAATATATGTCCCGCTCAGCCCCACCGCATCCTGCAAGCCCTGAGACGGTACGTCCGCGCCGAGAACAAGGACCGCCAGCACACCATCCGCCACTACCAGCACGTCCTGGCTGTGGATCCTGAGAAGGCTGCTCAGATGAAGTCACAGGTCAGTGTTTTCATCCTTATGTGCATGACTGATGCTCGCCTGATTTGACTTTGATGAAGTATGCCCATCATAAGTGCCCAGGGCCCTAGGTGATATCTTGATGTTGCTTGTTTTGTCCAATCAATCATCAAAAACTCCAAAATATTCCATTTACAAACAGAGAAAAGCATCGAATCCACACATTTGAGAAGATGGAACCAGTAAATGTTTGTCATTTTTGTTGGGATTAATTATCTCAGATGTATACCATTAATTCATTATCCACTGTATAGTCCTTTAGCTCTGTATAACCAATTTGGTTAATTGGTATCTGCCAATAATTTGAGGTTTTGCATCCGACCTGAGCTAGTTACGACATACTGCATTAGTGTCAGTAAATATGAAATCTCATTCAGAGCCACTCCAAGATCTCACACTCAGACAGAGGAGGGATAATGATGTCTCAGCCTGCTCCTCTCTGCCCTGTTTTCTAAGTGTGTAGGAGGTAGAAAGAGTGTGTTTCTCTGAGTTGAAGCCCAGGAGGAGTGAGTAGGCTTGCTCGTCTGACGGAGGGAGGGCGGCTGTTTCATTCACTTAAGCCTCAGCCGAAGATTAACATTGCGCAGGTCTTGTGTAATGCTGGACTCTGAGCCGATGCACAGGGATTTGGCTGGAAGCTCCTCTGTTAGATGTACTCTCTTGTTTGTGTCAGTGCCCTCCGACACCATTTATAGTTTTCCTCCACCATTACAGATAACACAGCAGATGGATGAAACAGCATAGTGAGGAGGGGAAAAGGACCAGAGGGTTACTATTTAGATGAATGGTGGGATCTGGGCGGCGGTGAGCCTCTCTGCTCAGTCATGGGAAGCCAATCTGTATTGTTGTGCTCTCACCGTGTTTATTTGTCCAGCCTAGTTCCTCTGTATTTCTTGACTCAGCCAATCCTGCAGCATGTTCAAATCTGCATATTCAGTATTTGCATCTGTTTGTGGATTTGACATATGACTTCTTAGAAGTGCATTACAAAAGAATCCTTTGTAAACACAAGACTTGCTGTGCTTTATGTAACTGTGTTGTGAGGCTTTCTGGGATTATGATTTTATATATAAAAAATCTATTTTAGGAGAGGTTCCTTGATGCATAGAAATCTCTACTCTAACACATGTAATCTTTATAATGAAGATTGTTTGTCAAACATCAACATGAAGGTGCCACAGGGGCTGCATCGTGCCTTTAATGGGGAAAAGGTGCATTATTGCCATCTATTGATGGCTCTGGTGCACTGCAGCCACGTGTTGGAAGATCAGAAAACAGTCAATCATCAGAGTGGGAATTGAAATAAACACCAGTTACCTGCCAAGAGCTGGTCAGCTTTGTCAGTGGCTGCTAGTTTTTCATATTCTGCCAACCACTTTGGCAGCCAAGATGTAAAAATATTCCTCCTCTCTAAACATCACATTGCTGGTAAAAACCGTTAAAGCGACTGGAGAATTTTTGGAATGCAAAAAATGTTGTATCTGTTGGATGAAAAGAGTTGGTTGCTTTACCCAAAGTGTGATGTGATGGAGATCATCGGGGCTGACAGGCAGTAGATCCTGTCAAGTTGGTTCAGAGCTTCAACACTGATTTGAATATTACATGCAGCAACTTGTTTTATGTCTGCAAGTTGGCTGGCTGTGAGCGAGTATGAGTTCATCTTAAGAAAATATGCAGAAAGCACATTTCTGAGACTTCTGTTTACATTTGTGAACAAGAGTGACTCTCTCCCTTCAGAACATTTATATTTGGAACAGCTAGCTGCCTGTCCACAAATGTGTACTGTACAGTCATTTATTACATTTATGAAATTTTACAGTCTGTTTCTTGGTTTCACCGATCAATCAAAAATATATTTGTAGTTGTTTTCATTTTGCGCAAGTGTCATTGTGGCAATGGTTTATGTTGTTTACTAAATGAAGGTTCTACTTATATCACTTCTTCTTCTGCTTCTTCATCTTTTTTTTGGGTTTGTATTTTCTCTTCCTGCTGACATCTATTTCTGAAGATAAATTTCAGTGTCACCGCAACACTGTTTTTCCTGCTTCTCTTTTCAAATCTCCAAACAGGAAAGCCAAGACGGTAATCTATGATGCTATTAGATGACAGAACTTGTAAACCTCAGCAGTAAATCAATAAACTCGAGAGAATTTCAGGGGGATTTTCCGTGATATGGGTGTATTTTCTGGTTCATTAATGTAAGCTTTTGAATAAATACTGTTGGGATGAACATTTTATACTAAATCACTCTGTAATTAGTTGTCACTGGATTAGTGTTGAAACGATTATTCAGTTAATGGATTTGTCAAATGCTATAAAGTGATTCATCAACAATTTTAATGAATTACTTATCACAGCGTTTTATCAAAACAATTCCTGTTTCTCCAATGTAAGGATTTTCTCTATCTTATATCATTAGTAACATCTTTTTATGTGTTCTTTACTGTTGTCCATGAGCAACTAAGACAAAACCCAGGGTTTTGGAAACTTACAATGGGCATTTGTATTTTACATCAAAAAATTGACCTTTGTTTTGAATTATCGAAGTTCCTCAGAATAAAAAAAAAATAAAAAAAAAACATAATTTCTATACAGGGAAGCAGTTTCACTTTGATGTCATTCTAAAGCTGGATTTTGGTTACATGAAACCATGTTTGTCTGTTTTTCCAACACCAGGTGATGACCCACCTGCGTGTGATCGAGGAGCGGATGAACCAGAGTCTATCTCTGCTCTACAAAGTACCTTATGTGGCCGAGGAGATTCAGGATGAAATTGGTGAGTCGTGTTCAGTCAAAAGCCCCCAAGGCGGCTTGGCGGAGGCACGGTATGCTGTAATAAGAATAAAGTGAAATGAAAACAGTGATGGATTTCGCACATGTGCGAGACAGATAAAGCCAATACATTACATTTCCTCAGACTCTCAGGGATTTTTTCAAATATATATATTTTTGTGCAAACTGACAAAAAAACAGTCTTCTCTTTGTGCAGAGGAAACACAAATATAGTAGGAGACCAGTAGAAGGGCTTTAGCACTGTCTGTAAACCAATTCTAAAAAGACTATTGTCTTTTCTCACTATGAATTTGTTCAAGGGAATTTAATACTGCAACTACTCTCTGCTCACCAGCTCTCGTTTTTACAATTAGATCTACAGCTGGAATATGTATTGGAGATGTATTCATCTCCACTGGTACAAGTCTGTTTTTGTTTCTTTTGGTTCATTAAAGGAGCCATAGCATGATGGTGTTGCAGCGCAGATTAAAGTAGAGCGGGTGAAGTGACAGAACTGGGTCACAGCTTTCACCATGGCAGCGTACTGTTGGGAGATGTGCAGATTTACACGGAAAAAAACACTCAGAAAAATTGTAATTGGTAGTTTGCAGAAATGGGAACAGACGTCTCTTGCAATTCTGTTAACAATAATTGGTGAAACTCTCGTTTTGCACATTGCTGCCATGTCCCAGGTTTACAGGTGTTAGCATGTGCCAGGCCGTCTCATATTTATAGTCATTTGCCCTTTTTCTGCAGACGAGTTACTCCAGGAGCAGAAAGCTGACATGGACCAATTCCTGTCGTCTATCTCTGAGTCACAGCCAGATGTCACCGTGTCGTCAGAGGAGGAGGAGAGCGTGGAAGTCCCCGTGTCCGAGGGCAAACCCTACCGGCCCTTCCAGGTCACATCCTTGGGGTCCCGTTTAGAACCAGAGGGTGAGCAGCTCCAGCCTCAGACACAAGCAGCATCATGAACAACACTGTGGCTGTGTGGAGAACAATAGGCCCTACACACATCTCTCTGAAGGACATTGGCGATGAAGCACGCCAGAACTGTTGCACAGTGAGGGAGAATAGGTTTACAATGTGTTTTATGCCGATGCAAATGTGCTGTCGAGCCATGGGTTCGAACTTATCTGTGCCTGCACAGTTCCCTGTGGCCGAGCCTTCAACGCAGCACTACTGAAGTTCAGATAAATGCACAAAGCCTCGGGCTTTGCTGTGCTGAGCTGCAGCCAAAAGCTTAGGAAAGAAAATGAGCAGTTATGGCTCTCTTTGTCACATTTGTGCCAAACAAAAGATTGAATTCTCAAGGAGAGAAAAAAGTGATGGATGGAATGCTTCCAGCAAGATGGAAGGCACATTACAAGTCAATCCCCAAGGAACATTTAATATACATGCCAACACCCCAGAGGGCTTAGACAGAGTCAGACAATTTTGAAATGGCTCCCTTTTTTGAGTTTGGTTATGTCTCAAATTTATTTTCGGACTCTTCCCTGCTGAACTCTTTTCCTAAATCAATTAACACAGCTTGATAATCCTGCCTTTTTCTCTTCTCACCTAAGTTAACTCTCTTCTCTCCTTCCCCCTTCTGTTTTGTTTTTTTCTGTTGCTCATTTCTAATGCCAAGGCGATCTATCAGACTCCCCACGTGCCTTCAAGAAAGGTTGGTGCTTCTGTTGCGTCTTGTTTTTCAACCCCCTCACACCTACTCCTCATTTCCCATCTACTATTTTGTTCCACTGTTTTCCTTTCCCTTGGTGCAATTTGGGATCCTCTCCCTCCCACCATTTATATTTTTATCAAATGCCATCTGGTGGTTTACTTCCTACTTTTTTTTGATGACTCCACATGGGCTTCGTGTTTGGGTTTCAGTTGCTCTTTTGCTTTTCATCATACTAGGATTATCACCTCATGCTGAATAGTAAAGCAGTGACTTCTAAAATCTGATATAGATCGGTCCCAGCCAGCTCTCTTCTCAGAGAGACTCTTCAGTCGCGTGTTGGCTGTCATCCGTCCTCAGTACATTGGTCAAACCACCTTGCTTAATTATTCCTCCTCCCCTCATCAGTCGCCCTCTTTCTGACAGGAGCTGTGTGATTTAGTGGCCCTGTCTGAGGCTCAGTGCTTCTGCTGCTGACCCACAGCCCAATCTAAATTTGGCCCAATTTGTCCTCCAAGATTGGAGACCGGGATGTGGTTACGTCACCTGTTTTGTCTGATCTGGGCTTAACCTTGTGGTTTGACTCAGTGAACACAGACGCACCTTCCACTAATTGATGAATCTAAATGATATATATATATATAAATATACATTTATTTATATATATATATATATATATATATATATATCTTTCTCTTTTTTGGGGGGGAAAATGGATGCAGAACCTGCCCTGCTGTTTTTTTCCATAGAATTCTCTCTCTCCTGTTGCTTTTGTGTTTTACTAGTCTACAGAGCCCCTCTGGGGTCACACTATAAAAAAAAATAAATTAAAAAAAAATTGTAAATCTGTGCCCTCGGATTCAATATTAATTCACAATAAATATATTCAATAAATATTACAGCATTGCTACTGTGTACCAAAAATAAACATACTCCTAAATCAATATATACAACAAAGAAAACAAAATCTACTTTATGGGGAAAATATGGTCAGATATAACTGACTGTAGGAATATTACAGTACAATTAAATTCTTACCATCATAAATAAAAATGCCTAAAAGTACAGTATGGTCACTGAATGTAGGATACTACTCAGTACTACAAACTCATTCCCTTTAAAACTATTAGCCTTTTATACAACAGCACATAAAGTGCCACAAACATTCAGGTCATTTTAAATGTACTAAACCTAATGATTAGCTGTGAATCCGTGTGCACAGTTTGCAAATTCTTTGAACGGAGTTTTGGTGTCTTTTCTACCATGTGACCCCAGAGGGAGTCTGGACTAGTCCAATCTTACAGTTATAGAAAAAAGAGAGAAAATCAGCAAGATTTTCAACACTCTGACCCAGCGAATATTGGCACATTTGCTTGATAAATGAGTCATTGTCGATTTGTTTTCTGCCGATTGACTGATCGACCAATGGACAAATTCTTACAGCACTATTTCAAATCCATGTGGATGAGAGGTCACATTGCTCCCATAGAGGTCACTCCCATTGTGCTGTGTGTTAGTGTGGCTGGCTGTGTGCACCCTGCAGTACCATCTGATAACCTGCCAGAGTTTCAGACGTCACTCCTGCTTGAGTGAGGCTCGTAAACACACATCATTGTTCCTCACTTAATCCAAAGGCAATTGTACTAATCTTGAGCGTTTGTCATTGGCTGACTAGCAGCAGCAGCAGACAATAAGCCGACGGCAGACTCATCACTGCTGGACATCGCTCAGGACGCTGCCCTCACTGCCTCCTCTCTCACTTCTTGATTTATTCATGGCATATCTAGTGTGTATATTAATAGATCCTATGCCTATTTCAAAACGATCAGTCTAACATGCATACTTGACACTCTGGCCCAGTTTTTGGTTTAGCCACACCCACAGGTTTTTATTTTATTTTTAATGATCATCTGTTAAAATCTCAAGGGACTATGAAGGGTTGTTAGGTGAGAATCTACAGTGATGCAGAGTTTTGATCAAGAAACTGGAGATAAGTGAGGGGTACAAAATGCCAGGGTGAATCTTAATTGTTTAGAAGGGGATTCATTTAATGAGTCGATGGATGTTCATTAGAGAATGCAAATCACCACTTTGAGAGGGCCTTTGTAACAAATGTATGGTCGGTGTCATGTTGGCGTCACAGTGCTCACACTGTGCTGAATGGAAGAAAGGGCTTTGTTGTCACTAGTGCACTATGGAGACTGTGGCGACAGTTGTGAGGAAAAGAGCTGGATATCTATGTGCAGCTGTCCACCATCAATACCACCATCCCTGTTTGTTTGTGCTACTCTGCTGTTATTGACTGTGCCCCTTCACCTCCTGCAGGCTCCGCCATGTCTGGTTTAGACGGTCTGATAGGTGCTGAGGAGAGAATCATCAACAGCAAACCCAAGATCAGCAACAACGTGGTAAGAGCTTTGCCTTCGTCACTTTGTCACTTCATCATTCTGTTTGTGCTTTAAAGCTTTTTTCTAACTTGCTCAACACGTGAACTGAGAGTGGCATTGTTAAAGCAGGAGAAAGTGTGTGAAGATATTGAATTGTATTCCCTGCGTTAAATATCCTTACAGTTTAATTTCATGACCAAAACATCAGTCCGAGGTAAATTGAGCTGATTATTGAAATAAATGAGTTCATACAGCGCTTTCACATGGCTCTCTTGAGTTCACCTAGTTATTTCCAGTAACTATGTTGTCATAGTTACAACTATCTCACACTGGGCTATTTGCGTGTCTCTCTTTTGCCTCTGCCGACCGACCCTCATTGAGATCATCTCAACACTTTGTCATCATCGCATGCTACTTTTTCTTTGCCAGACATACCATTCCTCCTCGTGTATTTTCTGCAGAGTGCGTGCTGTGTTTCGCATGCTAATTCAACATCAACTGCAAAACTGTGTATTTGTGTGTGTGTGTGTGTGTGTGTGTGTGAATATCATGCAAGTTTTTGAATGCATGCATGTTTCTTTCCCTTTTCTTTTTTTTGGAAGAGCCAGTCTTCTAAGACGGAGCAATCTGAGGTTTTAAAAATAACAAATGGCGGTGACACCTAAAACGTCTATCGCGATTCTTTTTCCGTGGGACTCTCGACTGCTCTGTCTCTACAAACAGCAGATTTTGTTTCTGCCTCCTCAACACACCCACTTCCACTCACAGCGCTTCTTCTTCTTTAAATTAGAGCTCTCAGTAATGAGTGGCTGCAAAACGTGTTAACTGTGTGCTTAGACGAGAGTCTGATGTTGATGCTTGCAAACCCCCCCCCCCCCCCCCTCCTTCCAGTTTGTACGAGACAGCTCCGAGTGTATCATCACCCAAACACAGATAATCTTTACAGTTTACTTCGCTGCACATTCACACCCTCTTGCTCTCCACCTGCCTTTCTTTCTCTTTCTCTCCCTATCTATCTCACAAACATACGATCTCACACACACTTTGTGGTGAGTGTAACCTGGGCTCCCCTGTCTGTGTTGACAGGTGATTGATGAGTCTCTGGATGTTAAAGAAGTGGTTTACAGTGCAGAGAGAGTCAGCGTTATGCATGATGATGAGCTGGTGAGTATAGCGGTGCCCTCCACAGGGCTCTTTGGGGAACTGTAGTTATCAGTAGTGGGGAGAAGATGAAAGAAGGAGGGAGTGTTGGAGTGTGCAAATATACCAGTTCTGCAGATAAATAAAATAAAAATAAAAAAACACAGCTTTGGAACAGATCCCGGATCCCCTCCCAAGTTTTCTGTTCAGGCTAATATGTTTTGGTTATTTCTGCATGGATGCATGTTTGTTATGTGATTGTATCTGAATGTACACATTGAAAATCTCGAGTGATTATGATATGATGAATGTGAATCCAATGTGAATGTATGAGAATGAGCAGTAAAGAAAAAAAAAAACACAGCGGCTGTCTACATATGATTAGTTTGTGTCATATGTGCCAGATTACATTGTGAAGATGAGTGTAGGTGACTGTGGTTGTGTGTGTATACTGAATTGGCCAAGATATTACACGATCTTCCACAAAGACACATTTCATGCATGTGTACACACTATCACAAGTCAATCATGTGTTACATTGGCTTATATTTTAAAGGGAAATTCTTGTACGTGTCAACCGGGGTGCTAATCTTATGTCTTTCCATTATGACTATTGATCATGAGCACAATTTACTCTTACGTATTTGGAAACAGAGATCACAGCAATAACAATATTGATCTGGGTGGCGAGTGCGAGTCTACCACAGCGTTCCAAAAGATTTTCAAATGAACAGAAACCATTGCGAAAAGTTTTCTTTGAGTCCCACTAAAAGTAAACACAGATAGTTGCGCATTGGAAGTCCATGTAGCTAATGAAGTGAACTGCACAGTATAGAAGATCCACTTTGTGCACGTTAGAGAAGTAGCAGCAAACATAAGAAGATCATGTGTGTCAGCTAGGGATGGGAAGATATTTGATTTTTATCACGGATCGATGTAGATCGTTGTGAAATTCCATTATCGGGGTAATCATGAATATCCTCAAGAATAACTTGAAAAAGCTGTCTAGCTCGCTATCATAGAAGAGAAGTGAAAAATAGAGCCTGATTTAAAAAAAAAAAAATAGAGGAATTATCATGTAAGAAGGAACAGACTCACACAATGTTTTATGTATTCATCCTTTTATTTATGCAGGGGGACCTTATGATTTATGATCACCTTATTTATGTATTAGTTATTTTTACTAAATAAGATGTTCACTAAAACAGTTGTGTGCCCTATCTGTGATTCAATAAAAATAGTTGTTTCTTAACTAAATGTAAGGTCAAGAGATTCCAATATATTTTAGTGCCATTTGATTTTTAAGCACATTTTGATGATTATCAGGATAATATTGTGACTCGTCATTACTTTGGCCGGAATAATCGTGACATTAAATGTTCATATTGTCTCATGCCTGGTGTCAGCAAGTTTAGAAATTGCAAATGCAAAAGTGGTTATTAATGTTGGCATGATCATTGGTCAAAATGGAAATCAAGAATATGAGAGTAAGACTTCACATTTTTTGATGGCTGGACAGAATTTTTATTTAAAATTGTCATAACGGCATGATAACAACAATTTCAATGTCTATTCTGCATAAGAACAATGACCTGATTGAGGTGACTAGTATGTGTGTACAATGTCTTCATTATTACAGCGAAGACACCTTTTTATTACCTCAGTGATCAGCTTTGTATGACAATATTGTTGCTGCTCTCTCTGTCCTCCTCTCATCCGTTCTACCTGTTAGGAGACCTACCGCCCCCTGGGAGAGGACTTCAGCTTCGGGAGCAGTGCACTGATCGGCCTGCTGGTGATCACGGTGGCCATAGCAACTGTGATTGTCATCAGTCTGGTGCTTTTGAGGAAGAGGCAATACGGCACCATCAGTCATGGCATCGTGGAGGTAAGCCACCTGTTATCTGGAGCAGAGTGTCGGGTGTTTGCCTCTCAATGAGCTGCTATTCATCTTATTCCAAGTGTCAGATTTTGATAAAATGATCAGGGGTTATGTACATGGGGCATGGGTAGATGCAGGCAAATTACATTATATTCCCTGCAGCATTTGCATACGACACACACAGCAAAATGTTCGCATTTTGAGTTGACATAAATTTACATTTGCTTACACATGATGTTGTTCATATTTAGCAATCCTACAATGTTTATACAGTATATTTTATAGTGAGAAAAAGTAAAAGTAAATAAGAAGAAAAAAAAAAAAGTAAGATTGAGAATTGAAATGCTTTTTTTCATTGAGAGCAAACTCATATTTACAATGATTTAAAGATTCAAATGGACCAATGGATACTAATGTGTTGAGTATTAAAGTACACTGTAGGACATTCTATGTGTAGGGGGCACAGAAGTTTAAAGCACATTTCCCAACTTCAGTGCTAACTCTGGGGGCTTTGAGTGTCAGCCAATCACTGGAGCGAGTAGAATAAGGTCCATAGGTCCAGTCCAAAAATCAGGTAATATAAGTGGCAGATCTCCAACAATGGCTTTATAAAGAAAGAGATGCCCGTGCATATCACGCCTCTCTGCCAGAGAGGACCATCCAACCTTGTTGCACAGTGTACAATGGTGAGTACCTTAAGTATCCCTGGTGATTAAGAGTGTGTCTGTCTCACAGGTCGACCCCATGCTGACACCAGAGGAACGCCACCTCAGCAAGATGCAGAACCACGGCTACGAAAACCCCACCTACAAATACCTGGAGCAGATGCAGATCTAACCAGAGCCTACAGGGGGCGCTGTAGAGTCTGACAGAGGACGGCAACCGAGGGGGAACATACTACTGACCAATAACATATGCTATTGTTAAAATCATTTGCATACATCCAAACTCCATTTACTGGTTTGTTCAAAACAATCCTTAAATAATGCTACTACTTCTACTACTGCTACTATTGTACTATAGAGCTCTTTTTGATCATGTTTCTTTTGAAAAGGTGATGTATCTGCCATTTTTGCATTACGGAAAATGTGATTCTGCAGATTTTTCTGTAATTATCAATACAGCTATCTTCAGATCAAGATGTATAACATTTCTTCCAACATTTTCTTTCTTTTTTTTTTCTTTTTTTTTTTTAAAGTAAAAGGCAAATTAAGCAACATTTAAATGTTTTTGAGTGGCCATCATCAAACCAGCATAGCAGACACTACACTTTAGTTTTCCATCACGCGAGTGTCATTCATGCAGTTTGTGATGGGTTTTCTCAAAAAGAATTGGTGTTTTTATTTAGTTATTTTTTTCCTCTCAATAGATTGCTTGTATATGAAGGTTCTTTGTACCAATTAAAATGTATAGTGAAACAACAAATGAGAAAAAAATGAAATCATGAATTATTTACTTTCTGTTCTTTGTTATGATAACAGACAAAATATACATATACAGTTTAAATATATATATATATAAGAATAGATGTTTTTAATTCACCTTTTGTTTTCCCAAGGAAGAGGTTATGAGTCAGTTTAGGGTTCTTAGCTCAGTGGTCATGAGTTGTGTTTGCAGGCACACTGTGAGAAAGAGTCGGGGAAGGTGAAGGTGTGCACAGGCCCCCAGCTCAAACACATCACACAAAACCTACTCTGAACCCTTACTAAGTGAATGTGATAAAATATTCCCTCCTACACACAAACACAACCATTTATCAATAGGGAAACAGCATAAATTGGTAGATCAAATAATACCTATTGACATGTGTTACATAGTTGAATGTATCGTGGAAGCTTTTTTTTCCATACTATGTACGTGACAGGTTCCTATGTGTCTTTGATTTCAATGCACTGTCACTAACGTTGTGACAGTTTTGTTTCTTTTTGTTTATTGTTTTATGCACCAATTATCTGAAGCAAAAACCAAGTAGAAAAACTACTTTGAAACAAATTTTGGGGATGATGTACACACATGTTTTTGGAGCAACTGTTGGCTTTGCTGGTCATAAAGCGTAGAACAGTCTGATGGATCACAACAGGGCCGGCACAGAGGCACTAGCAACATAAGCAGCTGCTTAGGGCCCATCTGCCACCAGGTGGCCCTGAAATGAACAGAAAATGTAGCCTACACCACTTGGTGGATTTGGAGGTGCTATAACTAATTCTCGGATCACAACACATGCCAAAACCTGAATATACCAAATTTGGGGATTGTTATAAATAATTCTGGAGGGTACTAAAACTTTGTTTAGGATATGAAAAAGCTGTAACAATCTGGATTTTGGGATTTGGGCACCCAGAAAGGCTTTGGCCGGCCCTGGATCAAAGGCCAATTGAAGACAACTTGGAGCTGGAGGGCTGTGCAGGCAGACAGAGACACACAGAAAGACAAGGCTTGGAGAGCTGGTTTTTGAAAAAAAAAGAAGAAAAAAGCTAACTTGTGTATTTTTACAGGTAGAGAATGACGCAAACAAGTAAACTGAATCCTAGAATCCTCTTCTCTCTCTCTCTCTCTTAGTATTGTCTTTGTATGCCTGTATAGTTGATGTTGCAATCATGGCTTTTTTCTGGAGGATTTCCTGTGGTGTGCATTGTTCTTATATGAAATTATATGATATATATTTTTAAGTTTGTTTTCTTGTTTTCTATTTTTTCCTCTTCCTGTGACAGTATCTCTGTATGTGACTGTCTCACTATGCACCCAAACGGCTTCAATCTTGTAACTGCCTGCTTGATTGTGGGAAGGGACTGGGAACTAATATGTATATTAGTGATTTTAAAAATAAATTTGATTGACACCAATGAAAACAGATTTATGGTTACAGGGGGGATACACATCAATAAACTCACAACTTCCATATGGATGTGTCGTCTTTTCATAGATAGATAGATAGATAGATAGATAGATAGATAGATGTGTATTGCATCCACTCCTGTGTGATGCCTGTCAGTCAGTCAGTGGGTAAGAATGCCAAATCTCAACCAAACTGCTGAAACTGCGAGAGCCAGTCAAAGAAGCTGCTGTCTTATAATCTTCACGTGGAGCTGATCCCTCTGTGTTGACTGGGCACTGATGTTAACTGGGGCTGTAGTCCGTAACGTTAAGTTTGTTTGTTGGACTAAATCCAAAGTGGCAGAAACTAAAAAACACAAACACAAACTGATTTGACATACCTATATTTTATTTTGTCCGATCAACAATTCAAAACCCAAATATATGTATCATAGAAGACAAAAAAAAAACAGCAAATATTTCAATTTGGGAAACTGTAACTAGACTATTTTTGTAATTTTTCTTAAAAATGACTTAAATGATTGCACAATTATCAAAATTATTTTGAATTATTTTTCTGTTAATTAATTTATTAAAAAACTATTCGTTTTATTATTTTAAGTGTGCGTGTTTTGTGGATTAAGACTTATTTTCTTTTACTTAATCATCTCTTTATTGAACGTTTTTTGATGGACGTTTGTAAAGGGGGAAAGGTGTCCTGTATTTTGTACAGAATAAATAGTGCTGCCTGGTCGTATCAATCCGCGTGTGTTCAGAGGATTAATACAGTCTCTGGAATTACTTACAAAATGGAAATGTTGATTCATTTTACCCCCATAGATTAGATGGATATCGGGTATGGCGTTTACTAAAACAGAAACTTATGCCTCATCATGAATGTAAAGGAAGTGGAGGTGATTCAAAAGTGAGTCATCATCATTGCACAAACAAGCAGACGTGCAGATAAAATCACATGACTGATACTAAAAATAGGCCGTATGAAACCTTCACTATATCAAGATTTGAAAAATAAAAACAGTTTTTGTATTTTCAATTTAATTACAACTCCTTATATGATGTGCACACTACAGTATAATGCTATAATAGCTGCATAAAAAACACTACAACAAATTGTAAACTCCAGGCACTGTCAGTAATACAGTATAATCGATTATAATAATAATATGTATAATTCCTTTTCAGCATTGTTCTGGAGTCGTATAAAGTCTATAAAAGGTTATTTTTTAAAAAAACACTTGTCCTATCTGTGGCAGGTAAACAGGAAGTCGCTACAGGTGCAGGGACACACCTACAGAAACCTGAAGCTCCCGGAAAAACGTTTTTTCTCTGCTGTGTCGACCAGTTTCCCCATATTCAGGACGGATAGACATTTGTGAACATCTCCATCGGAGAGGAGCCTTGTTTTGTAAAGACACGTCGTCTTTGTAACATATTTCTGCTTTGTATATTTATTTATTTTTTTACTCGCTGGTTGAATTAGTTGACAAAAATCCCCTCTTGGCGACCAGGCCTGCAGGTTCACGTCGGAAAGCAGCCTCAAAAAAGTCCAAGACAGAAACAAGAAGAGGAGAAGTTGAGACAAGAAGTAGTTCAGGTGTTTTGGTTTTAATTGTAGCATTTAGTCCAGGTGTTGACCCCTGATGGACTACATGGACAGTGGACTGAGATACACCCCAACGTCGGTAAGAAACATGTACTTCTCTATAGCTCACACACAGGGAATGCACATTTTTACTGTTAAAGATTGCATAATGCTTGTGTTTTTCTGAAAAAGTTTGGGTGTTACCTAAATGACACTGTTTTTCTAACATTTGGTGCATTTTTGTGGGGAACTGATGCAGGGACCCACTTAAAAGATAAGTTAAAGTTAGTGTGAGCTAAATGAACCTACCCACAGCAAACCTGTCGCACATGAAGTAGATAAGTCACTTGTGTTTTCATTCCACCCATGCATACAGTACTTGAAAGGCTGTCACTGTATTCAACCTTGCAAATTTTTCTTTTTTTTAACCTCATCAGCCTCAGCCACTCTTATCACCAACACATTGTTGTGCCTAAAGACAAACATGTTAGTAAGCGAAAAAGAAATCCAGCACTTAGAAGCTGAGAACTGAAACCTGCTTTCATTTATTTGCCAAGCTTCTGGTTCTGTACTGATTAGAAGCTGTGCCAGCAGTTTAATTTGGTAATTTTTGGGCAAGCTTTTAAACTAGCTATTCCCATGTTAAAAAAATAAAGTTAAAAAGTGTCACCTTTTTATATTCATGAGAGCAAATACCTGCACAATCTCCCAAAATGTGTTATTTTGACGCAAGAAAATCTACTGCATCTGATTAAGGATCAATCTACACATGATGGTTATTCATAGGATACATTTTCAAAAAGTGAGCACAATGGGGGAAAAAACGTATTGAGGCATCTTCCCACCTGCAGCATACAGTGAATGAAAGCAATTTAAATCTTTGGTTAAAACCTTTTTCAGATAGTGATTCTCTCTGCAAAGGTCCTCCGCAAGCAAGGCCTTCATTGACGCCTGAATTCCTCCGTGTTCCTCTGCCCTGTTGTGACTTGTTCACTTCAGTCCTTCTCTTCTGTACACTAACACCTGCTCAATATTACTCCATTGCATCACAGTATGGAGCTAAACACAAGGCATTATGTGAAAAATGCCCTTCAGTCTCAGATGATTTGTCCTCCAGGACACAATGAAGCAGATCTGAGGAGTATTCAGAAGCAAGACTGCTGTGCTGAGCGTGTTTTGGTCATTGAAAGATTAAATGACATTTTCAATATATTATGATTACAGGACGTGCATTAATATTTACCTTTCTGTTATATTTATATTTATATTTATATATATATATATATATATATATAATAAAGCAAATTCCTGTTAAAGATTGAGACATTAGGTATTTGAAGTTTTAAGGAATGTCATTTAAATATTTCAGAGTTTTTATGTGACATATTTTTAAAATTAGAATTACAGTGAGTGAACCATATGGACACTGTTTACAAGCTCACAGGAGATGTATCCCTACATTTCAGCTTTCATGAAGAGTTTACAGTTCTGCTTATTTTGACAATGATTTGTCACCTGGAAAACTTCGTCTCGTTTATAAGGAGATGGTGCATTATGACATGTTCTCTCTGTTCTTCTTAATTCAGACATTATTACCATTTTATATTTGTAGCTTGTAAATAAAGAAATGCAATAAAACACCTCAGGCAGTAAATGTGTGATCTGTCTTGCATGTAATATCTGGTTAATAAACAGAGCCATGCATATCTATTCGGCAAAAAGCCTTTAAAATAGGAATGTAATATGACGGATGTCAAACTTGCTCTTTAGAAATGATTGCTTGCCTTCATAGGTGCAGTACGATTTCATTCTAGTCATCCATCCAGAGTATCCGGTTTACACAGGCGGAAAAGAAACAGTTTTCCTTGTTTTATATAACAATTAATCGAGTCGTAGCTTTGCACTGCAGACGATCTTTGTAATCTTGTTATTCTAAAACGAGCAAATACAAAGTGAGTCATAGGAATCTTTTTTTTAAACTTTTTTTTGTTTTTTAAAACATTACAAAGGTTTTAAGTTGATCTATTGTTGGCCCGTGAAGTTGTTCCGTTTTTCAGGTACTTTTTTTACATTTTCTACTACATGCACAGACACTTGATGTGTTCCACTTCAGATCTGCGAGTGCTTTTCTCCCAGCAGGTTTGACAGGATTTTACATTATGAAACCTTTGTACTCCCTCCCCCCTCCGCCTCACTTCTTTAAGGTAACCACGGGGCTGTGACTCATGCATGAAATTCCCTCCTAATTCATTAACAGTACCAGACACTGAAACTGTCCTTTCTGTGTTTTATGGGTATATTTTGAATGAAAATCTGTTAAGATTTATGTACCATAAAAGGCTAATGGTAAAAGAAAAGCATTTAGTCATATTTCAGAACATAGTTTTCCTCGCTAAGAACCCAATTCTGTAGGTCACTACAGGCTGGGACATTCCTAAAATACGCAAGTACCTACAAGTACATATCTTTAGTTGATTATCTACTCGGGTAGAGAAAAGACAGCTATGTCTATTGTGGCCTTAAAAATCAACAATGTCTCTAAAGGAACATCCTTGAGGAAACTCTTTTGCAGCCTTATGTCCACATATGTCTTCACGCTCCTGTGAAGGGGATGGAATTATTATTCTGAGGTTGTTGGTATTGTCATTTTAATATAGGCCCTTCAGTTTTCTGTGTTGACCATTCATTCACCCATACAACTGTGTGTCTGTCTTCTAGGACAAAGACTGGGACAACTCTGTCCAGTTCCTGCCAGCATCGGATAACAAAAAGCTTGAGAAGAAAAAGGGCCCGGGGAAAGTTGGGGCTGTGATCGGTGTGGTGGTCTTTGCTGCCGTTGTTGCGCTTATGACCGGACTGCTGGTCTGGCATTTCCACTGTAATATTATTTCCTTCCTTTTTTTTAATATTAATTAGATCAATAGGACACAATAGCAAACAGCTAATGAAAGGTCTTAAACTTTGAATTAATCTTTTCACAATTAAATGTAGTTATTTTTAAGTGTTTAAATGATTTTGTCTAATTGCATGTTGTTGTTTTTTAAAGTCATTTGCAGAGTACTTACATTTTCCAGATTGTTTTCATTCAAGCTAGTTCAGTAGATGAGAAAATACTTTAAAAAGGACCTTTTGCAAATTGTTTCAAATTGTGAAAAATTACATAAAAAGGCCAAAATAAAAGCCCTGTCATTCTCATCAAAATAAAAGCCTTGTTATTTGTCCTTAAACATTAAAGGACTTGTTTCTTGGCCCCTGATTTAAACATTCCTCTTTATTTCATTGAAATCTGCTGAAGTTTTTGAGATATCTTGGTAACAAACAGGACCAATAAAAAGACTTCTTCAGTGGAGGTAAAAGATATGAGTTAAAAGGAGGAGAAAGTGTGACTTCCTCTGTAAGTTCCTTCTGGTAAAATAACAAAAACACGTGTGCAAGTTTTTGATAAACCTTAAAATATTCATAGGCAAGTTAGAGCTTGCACCTTCATTCTGTTTATTCTGTTTGCACATGCAAATGATTAAAACCTTAAAGGAGAGATTAAAGCTACATCAGTTGAAACAAGTACACTTGGGGGACTTCAAACTTTACAACTCAAAGGGGAAATAAAATAGGAGGAACTCTGACTAATGTGCATCAGTTTTGTCTGTGTCACCCTGCAGTTCGTAAAGATGTTCGACTCAAGAGGATGTACAGCGGCTCCATGCGCATCACCAACCAGGTGTTCGATGACTCGTACGAGAAGTCCAACAGCTCCGGGTTCAATGCGCTGGCGAAGCAGGTGACCACACAGGTGAGACTGCTCCTCGGGCCCCCACACCACAGCCCTGTGCTCAAAAATGAAAATCATCTGCTGACAGTTGTCTTTTTGCCATTCATGCTCTGTTGTGGTTTTGCTCGGGTCTCTTTCAGCTTAAATCCATCTATTCCAAAAGTCCACAGTTGGGCAAATACTATGTTGGCTCTACGGTTCAGGCTTTCAGGTGCGGCTCCTTTTTATTATACCTCTACCAATAGATCCATGTTTCCTTCCTGTTTTGTTTGTGTGTTAGTTAGCAGAGTATCTCAAAAACAGATTTAGCTGAAATTTGAGAACAAGGCCAATGTAGAAACAACAGGTGATTGTTTTTGTGGTGTGCATGCATGCAGATCTAATAGTGCCACCATTTATAACACTCTAATCTCTAAAAAAATTTCTGTTTTTAAAATGGCAAGTTCAGAGGATTGTGCGTGTATGCTCTCTCTGCTTTTAACTGCCGGTGTTGTTTTTTTGTTTTTAAGAAGATTTCCATGCCGAAAAAAATGGAAGTGTTTCTGTCCAGTTTAGTTCTCGTGTTACTGAAATAAAAAGTTTGACACTACTCCAACTCTCCATCGAAAACCCAGACAAATGACCGTAGCCGCATTAACGGCTATTGAGTAGAAAATGTTTTGGCTGTAGTTGTGAATTTGTTTTTATATCGCTGACACCATTGACCAATGTACAGTATTTAATGTAACACCAATAAGCGTCTTTACATGTCAGCACACATGCATCTGTCTGCCTCTTTTTAGTATAGGGACATTTAGTTTTTTCTTACCTTGGTCAACCTCTACACTATTTAATTCTTGTCTCATTGCTCTCAGTGAAGGCAGTGTTATTGCCTACTACCTGTCTGAGTTCAAAGTCCCTGCGGGACAAGAGGCATCTGTCGACTACGCCATGTCTAATATGGAGAAGCTAGTGGCCAAAGAGCAGCGTACCCTGTCCAGACCAAGCAACTCTCTGGTCGTTGCAGATGTGGTGTCTTCAGGTAGAGTCAAAGCAACTGAAGGCCAAACTTGTGTCGTTTGTGATTCAATCCGTAATCCATCATGCTCTTTTGCTTGTGGTTTGTTGTTGAATTCTGTCTTGTTGTGTACTTACTTTTTCTGTTTTGCTGTCAATATCCTCATCTAAGTGATTTTGTTTTGTGTTTCATCTCACAGCACTTGATGCCCGACTGTTTTCAACATCATTCAGCAGTAAGGGCTCAGCTTGCATCTATCATTTATGCTACTAGAGTTATCTTTGACAAATAGAAAACAGCAATCATGTCCAACACATAGTTCATGGGGGTTTTGAAAATGTTATAGCTGAAACATTATTGATTATTGTCTCTTTTTTTTTTTTTTTTTGGATGTATATTTGGCTGACAACAAATAGGGTTTTGTTTGCAGCTTATCTTTTTACCCAGCAAGAAGACGAATTATGTATTTTATATTCTTCAGAAAAGGCAATTCTAACGTGTAAAATACATGATAATCATGTAGTCTAGCCATCTATTGCTGCGCATCCTTGTGGCTTATTTACTTTTAGTCCAGTTTTTCATCATGTCCAGAAAATGTAATTTACTTAAGTACAATTCTCATACAGCAGTTGTATGGTTAATATTAGCACAGTGATATCAGAATATGTTTAACAAGTTGTGATTTAACTTGCGTTGAGATGAATTGTCTTTTTCAAAGTTGAATGTGAACACTAAAAGTCATTGTTTCTGTCTCAGGATTTTTAAGGTTTTCAATACATACAAGGACCAATGAAATACAGCAGATCCAGTCCCCTGGCTTCCCTAACACTCCTTATCCCTCCAACACCTTCATCGAGTGGCAGCTAAGAGCCGACCCCAACTATATCATCAAGCTTGATTTTGATACGATGAACCTGGAAGAGAACTGCAAGAATGACTTTGTCAAAATCTACGACTCCCTGGTGGCTATTGAGAACCGCGTTATGGAAGAGTGAGTTTTTCCTTTTGTCTCATCTAAATACAGCTTCAAGCAGAGAAATCCCTTGCATGCCTTCTGCACTCTTGTATTAATGGTACATGTTTTCAGATTTGAATAGAGAGGACTATACCTTGTATGTAAGGCCCTCTGCTGGCCAGATTCTGTTCCTCTGATGGAACCTTACACTGCACGCATAGGTGCAGTTGCTAACATTGCCTGGGTTAAGCCTCATGCTAGAATAATAGCACAATGTGACGGTTTAGTCTAAATTTGGGAGCAATTCAGATGAAAGAATTTGAGAATTGCTCTTTCCAAACCGGAAAAACAACATGCATTCAGAAAGCCACCAGGACCTCTGCAGGCAGAACTTTCATGTGTGCATGATAAAATAATTAGTGGCATTCTTGCACAAGGAGATAAAATGCCTCCGTGATATGTTGTATAAGACTCAAATTGACACCACATGATATTTTTCTCTTAGGATGATAATGGAGGAGGATCTTTTTGTAGTTTTGTTTTTTTTAGCTTTAATCTATGATTAAACTGAATCCATGTCAAAGGAAGCAGCCTTGTAAGACTGTAATATGATGTGCTGTGTTTTGGGGTAAAAAAAGATTCAATTCCATGATTCAATGAGAATTTTAATTCTTTACTAGCAGGAAATTACCAGGAGTATTTCCATGGGTGTTTAATCCAATAACAGTATGTTGTTTTGGACTCAATTAATTTACAATGAATATGCTATTTAAACATAATTAGATTATAACCATCACATCTGTGAACAGTGCATATATGAAATGTATGTTGTTTTTCTCCTCTAGGATGTGCGGGTACTACTCACCCAGTGAACCATTGACCTTTCTGTCTTCTGGCAACGTCATGCTGGTGACGATGGCCTCCAATGAAAAGAAGAACTACCCCGGTTTTAGAGCAAAAGTCTCACAAATCAAACAAGGAAGTAAAAGTAGGGACTAATGTTTGAGCTTCTTTGCTATTAGCTACACCACTAATGTGTTATAGTTGTGCTAATGCTGACATTAACAAGTTTTTTTTTAACAGGTATAACATGCGGCGGCCAGTTGACGGGCGAAAAAGGCAACTTCGCTTCTCCCAACTTCCCAAATTATTATCCTCCCCGAATTTCATGCCAGTGGTCGATCAAGGTGAGATGTCGGCACTTAATCGGCGCGTTACACAGCCAGATCATACGTTTCACACAGGTTTCTGTTCTGTTATGCTCCTCAACAGGTCACATGTCACCATGTTAAATTAGTTTTTACTTGTCTCTGTTGATCATTAAGGTCCCTGCTGGTAAGGCGGTGAAGGTGACGTTCAAAAAGTTCCTCTTGTCTGAGCCTGGGCAGGAAAAGGATAAGGAATGTGTCAAAGACTACTTGGAGGTCCAAGGAAAGAAGTGAGTCCATGCATGTATGTCTAAAAATCACATAGGAGTTGCATAGTAGAGCAGACATGTCACTATTTGTGCGTCTCATCCTCAGATTGTGCGGAGAATATCCAGACGGAGCAGTGACAGAAACCAGCAACACTAACACAATGAGCGTGGTGTTTTTCTCTGACGCCTCCTACGTGGACCGAGGTTTCGATGCATCATATGAGGCCATCGACATCAAAGACCGTAAGTGACTCAGTGTGTCCCCGATACTAAGTCTTTCTTGGCCTCAGGCGAGTGTATCTCACGTTAACCCTGTCATCCACAGCTTGTCCCAAGCAGTTTCAGTGCAGAAATCAGCGCTGCATTAAAACAGACCTCAGGTGTGATGGCTGGAATGACTGCGGAGACATGAGCGATGAACTTGAGTGCAGTAAGTACCATTTACTCAGATTATACTCCGAAATACTTGTCAAAATCAATAGTCTAATTACACTCTTCATCAATGTGTTTTACTCCAGAGTGCAATTCAAAGGATATTAGTTGTAAAAATGGGCTCTGTAAGCCCATGTTCTGGAAATGTGACGGCGTAGATGACTGTGGAGACAACACAGACGAGCTGAACTGTGGTAAGACCTGTTGACACTGGTGGAGGAGGAATTTTACATGAGCAAAGAAAGGCTTTCATTCACTTTTCTTATATCTGTCGGTTTCTTTTGTTTTCCAAGGTGGATGCAAATCTGGACAAATAACATGTAAGAATAACAAATGCGTTTCCGAGAAGAATCGCTGTGACGGCAGGAACGACTGTGGGGATGGGTCCGACGAGCTCGACTGTGGGAGAAGTAAGACTCCTTTTCTAAACTGCAGAAAGGACACAGACTTAAGTCACTGGATATAGTGTTTATTTATTTCTTTGAACAATCTTTCTTTCTCAAAATAAGAAGAATAATTTGCCACTGGAGTCGAGCACTTCCACCTGAGTCCTGTGCCGAGTGATTTAGTGGATTATTTTTACAAAATTGCTTTGGTTTGACAGAACGTTGAATCTTTTGCTTCAGTCTCACCATGCGCTTCAACCCCATTCCCTGCAGCAGGTAGCTGTACTCGGCAAAAAAACAACAACTCTGATACACCTACTGTACACTATGTGTTCGGAACCCAATTGCAGACATATTGTTGTTGGAGAACAAAACGGAGATAGGATGTTCGCCATAACCTCATTAAAAGGCGATGACGAGTCAGATGTGTGTTTTCTAGCTTGGTTTGGAGCTCTTCAGCCCACGAGTGGTAAAACAATCAATTAATGCAGCTTCAAAAACACTTTCTCAAACAAACTTAAACTGCAGTGCAAATGTGAAGTTGTCTTGTCAGTTTACACTGTTTGTACATTTTAGGGAACACATAATTGATGATGCTGTAATGAGTTTTTCCCCCCACACTGGAGGGATTCATACAGGCTCTGTTTCATAGTTTGAATTGGATTGTTCTTCCCTCCCTCTCTCTGTAGGCACTGATATTAGCTGCACTGATCTTACATATAAATGTAAGAACAATAAATGCATCAGTAAAGTGAACCCAGAATGTGACGGGACAGAGGACTGCGACGATGGATCGGACGAGGAGAATTGCGGTATGTAAAAATCGAAACCTCAGTGGGTGCATGTACTTTCTCAGATTCAAAAGCCAGTTGTTATCGCCACCTGCATTGTTTAGTCTGCACGACAAAACAGACGTGAACTTCCACCCACTTCAGGCACGACAACAAGCTGCAACATGCCAGCCCTGAGATTGATTGACTGTTTACTTTGCAGACTGCGGGAGGAGTATGTTCAAGACGTCTCGTATTGTGGGCGGTCAGGATACAGAAGAAGGGGAGTTTCCTTGGCAGGTCAGCCTCCATGTCAAAAGTTACGGTCACGTGTGCGGCGCGTCCCTCATCAGTCCACGCTGGCTGGTCACTGCTGCCCACTGTGTGCAAGATGACGGCAGGACAAGGTAGCACCTTGCTTTATGTTCTCACTGGCAACTAGAAATATTTTATTTTTCTGAAAAATTAGACAAATTAGGGCTCATACTCCCAGCTCTCTCAGAATGAGTAAGGTGGAGACATCTTTTTGCAGGTCACCCACTTTAGAAGTCTGGTGGTCATTGAATTTTCATATAGCGGATTTTTAGCAGATGCTCTTATCCAAAATATATTAGTGCAACAATGGAACGCCATTAAAGTCCTTTATCAATGTATTTTAATCCTGGCCACATTATTTTAGAGCCAGTGCTTAAATTGTTTCAAATATGTTATCCTTATTCATGACCTTAAGTAGTCTTAAATACCGTTAAATATAGTGTTAACACAAAAACCATGGGTGTTATACTCTAGTTTTACTGAAAGGTCTGAAGACAAAATGTCTAACGCAGTTCAGTTGTTTGACTTTAAATATACTGTAAACAATTTGTCACATGCAAAGTGAAACCTTAGACCTCTGTGTTTTTACTAAGAACACCATGCTTGGATGTGGGCGTCAATAATTTAACATGCATGAAACCTTTCCAGGCCCTCATTGTTTTAGATGCATATTTTAGACCATGCCTCTCTCCTACCACAGTAAGCTAAATGTTGGGCTGTCAATAAAAAGTAACATCTTGATATTTTAGGTCTTTTATACTGTACATATTCTGCTGTAGGTTGATATTTTAGCAGAAAGCAGAACATAGATTATTGTCTTTTTTTTTTTAATTCCCTCTTCAAAGATGCTTTTAAACATTCAGTTTTCTCTGAGTCATCACATACTTTTACACACTCTCTGACATTTAACTGTAAAGCTAAATCAGGTATGATGGTTATCCTAGATTAAGAATGAACTTTGGGGTCTGTTTTGGTGTGCTTCCTCAGATTCTCCCAGCCCGGCACTTGGGAAGCTTACCTCGGCCTTCACACCCAACGGAATATTGGAAGTTCGGTGGTGAAGAAGAACCTGAAACGGATCATACCCCACCCTAACTACAACGCATACACCTTTGACAATGATATCGCCCTGATGGAGCTGGATAGTCCTGTCACCTACTCCGATTACATCAGGCCCATCTGCTTGCCGGCTGCCCAACACGATTTTCCAACTGGTAACACTGTGTGGATCACCGGCTGGGGCGCCACTCGAGAAGGAGGTGAGTAAACCTTGTATTTCTTATTGCATATATTGATGATTAATGACGGTTAGAGCCTCGATCTGATTTTTAGGACATTTAGACCTAAACATAATCGTAATGCTGTCCTCTCGTGTGTGTTGTTTGTGCTTCAGGATTTGCTGCAACAGTGCTCCAAAAAGCCCAGGTCCGCATCATCAACCACACTGTTTGTGACAATTTGATGGGAGGTCAGATCACGTCTCGGATGTTTTGTGCCGGAGTGCTGACCGGAGGAGTCGACGCTTGTCAGGTTATAAAAGGCCCTTGAACCCTAACCCTATTTCTTTCTTTCTTTCTTTCTTTCTTTCTTTCTTTCTGTTTCTCTCTGAAGAACAGCATTCTCCCAAAATGTTTTACAAAACAAGGGACACAAATATGTTGTTGGCCACACCCACTCTCACCCAGGTAGTCTGTCTGTCTGTCTGTCTGTCTGTCTCTCTGTCTGTCTCTCTGTCTGTCTCTCTGTCTGTCTGTCTCTCTGTCTGTCTCTCTGTCTGT
The DNA here is from genome assembly GCA_943593645.1 of Bovichtus variegatus. Taxonomy (NCBI): domain Eukaryota; kingdom Metazoa; phylum Chordata; class Actinopteri; order Perciformes; family Bovichtidae; genus Bovichtus; species Bovichtus variegatus. Next base: position 4,550,735 of record CALSCE010009465.1, on the reverse strand, counting down.
CTCTCTGTCTGTCTCTGTCTCTCTGGCGTCCCAGCCTACTGCAAGCACAGAACCAGGCCATCACCATGCTTTTATTGTGTGACTGATTACCTGATTCTGTCCAGCAGTCTGATCTCCAGCTGACTCAATCCCATCTCATCCCCAGCAGCCCACACTGTCTCCACACCCCACTGCCACAGTTATCAATTTAACATTTAGCTAGAAATGTGTTGTCAATTATACTGTGCTGATAAAAGAGTTTGGTAAGAGTGTTAGTCTTGTTCAGTTCAGCAGACCAGTTGTATTGTCTTACAATTTAATTGATCATTAGAAGAAAATAAAAACATTTCTGAATGCAGAAATTAAAGATAGGGTGAGGGAGGGAAAAGCCAATAAAAGGGCAGAGAGAGAAAAGAAAATATGTTGAAAATAGAATCGATGCCCCACACTGCCCCCACATGCTATGCTAACACATGTAAATGTTTCTGTCTCCGTTAGGGTGACTCTGGCGGCCCTCTGTCCAGTCCGTCCAGCAATCGCATGTTCCTGGCAGGAGTGGTCAGTTGGGGTGATGGCTGTGCCCGCAGGAACAAACCTGGCATCTACACAACAGTCACCAAATTCCGTGGCTGGGTTAAAGAAAAGACAGGAGTGTAGATAACTGCAAAATCGGTAAACATGGCCATATTGACATGAACATGGACTGACAACCACAGTATGGATTTTTGCTTCACCACTATGACTTCCCAGAGGATGAAATTGCATTGACTCCTTATTGCAGCTGCAGTGGAAAATGCGGTGCAGAAGAACACATTTTATGTCCACTGTGACTTTAAGGTGAAATTTAAAGAAATGTAAATAAAGGTTTTATTTTTGTGTGTTTTTTGGTAATATAATGTTATGTGATGCACAAGAAATAGATTTTAGGCGTGATTGTTACACGTGTACACAAATGAATTGGGCACCCTTGTCTGGTGTTTTAGCAGTAGATATCATTAGAATTTCCCACCACTTTTCCTTGTTGTCTTTGCTCTGAATTTTATAAATTAAAAACAAAATGACAGCAAGGTCATTCCATCTTACCTCCTATGGCTTGGTATCTTACTCATTTTATTATTGACTTTTAGAAATCCCTGAAAGCTAGCGATGTGATTGTTCACTTTTAAAAGAATGATCCTTCTCATCATGAATATCATTTAATTTCAGCAGCTGTGAACTGCTTTTCTACCCACACATCAGCGTAAGCTACTAGGTTTTGTTTAAGTTTAATCTTTCATGTTTAATATGATTGTGACCTATTCCATTCAGTACAATAATAGTCTTGCCAGTTTAAGTTGTCTCAAATCTGTGTGACTGTGTGTTTTATTGCAATGTTTTTAAATAAAATATGTCTAATACAACCTCAAAATCTTTGCATTTCTATTTTCATGGTCTCATGCAATTTATTGAGAACTGTTGGATGGCTTTTTACTTTACAATGATATTTGTATTTCATTGCACCTTATTTAAACTGATTTCATATTTTAATTGATTAGCTACATGGCATATGCAGAACAGAGAAATTGTGGGATGTCAGAAAGAACTGATCATTCTGTTCTAGATGCAAATTATATTTTGTGATGTTTTTATTTTTGCGTTTTATGCATGTCTCCAGTGTCTGAAAAAGTTGTATTTAGGACATTTCATGTGTGCTGAATGTGTGTGGTAAAACAGGGTGGGCTATCTGAAAAGGGCAAATATATATAAAATGTTTAGATTTTTATATCTTATTTTATTATATATTAATGTATTCATATTTTCCACTGTACAACATTAAAGGAGAATATTAGTCATTTTTCTTGTATAGCTTCTTATTGACACTGATGTTTCTATTTTTGGATGATGATGGCAACGGTTTTCTTTTTCTGATAGAAATGTTTTGTTTTTTCCTTCCGGAACAAAGAATAAAACGAATCTAAACTTTACCGGAAGATATTTAACAGCGAGCAGAGCGGAAACGGTCCCGTCGTATTATTGTTCCCCTGATCTTCGCAGCAGGTGAAGCTGTATTTGTCCTGTTTTTATTCATCAGTTATTATTTTCTTACAGTCGTAAGACATTATGTTCCAACAATCTCAGATATAGCAGTTTAAAACAGACACACATGGATTCAAAACATTTATAATTGATATAATCTGTAGTTTATCCAGTTAAAATCGAACATGTTTATTAAACTGCTACGTGTTTGTAAAGCCGTAAACATGTGGATTGAATTTATTAGTCGTGAATAATCTTGGTATTGGTGAAGTCGACTAACGTAACCTAAAGTGAAAATGGACTCAGACCGGAGGAGAGACAGCCGGAGTTGGGACTGGGACAGCCCGCAGTGCCGAGCCCAGCTGGACGAGATCTTTTTCCGCCGGCATGACTACATCCAGGCTGGCAGCACGGAGCACAAAGAGTTCTGGACTTTCTTTGACCGCTTCCAGAGGTTTAAAACAAAGAAGGACGTGTCTGAGTCAGGAGCAAAAGAGGACAGAGAAGACAGGAGAAAGTCTGGCACCGGAAAGGTAGACCTTGGCCTCCCTAAAGAGTATGATGCTCGCTACAGGATTAATGTATCTGTGTGCACCAGGGATGTCGAGGAGCGCCTGGGGAAGTCAGAGCACAGAGGAAAGCAGAGATCCTCAGGTCCAGGCAGTCAGGAGATCTCAGACTGCCGCCTGTCTCTCCTGCATTTCCTGGACTTCAGCCAGAGACAGAGTTTTGGGAAGCTGGCCAAGCTTCGCCGGGAGCAGAAGAACCTGCCCATCTTCCAGTACCGGGACAGGATAGTGGAGCTGGTGCGACTTCACCCTGTGGTTGTGGTGGCAGGGGACACAGGCTGTGGGAAATCCACACAAGTACCTCAGTATCTGCTTGCAGCTGGCTTCAACCACATAGCCTGCACTCAGCCTCGACGTATTGCATGTATATCCCTCGCAAAGAGGGTCAGCTTTGAGAGTCTCAATCAGTACGGCTCAAAGGTTTGTCATGGAAGATCATATACGAGTTCTTTCCTTTTGTTGAAGCACCAGCTAGATCATAGCCTTTTTGAGCACGTTAAAACAATAGAGTACTAGAAATACTGGACTTAAATGGAGTTTTTGCATGTATCCACGATTGGAGGGGAGACACACATATTTATATATATATATATATATATATATATATATTTATGTATATATATATATATATATAATATTTATGTATATATATATATATTGTGTTTGTATCCTGTCTGGGTGTGATTTAATGTTATTTAATAGCAGATTTTGCACATGCAAATCAAAGACAAAGTTCTGCGTTTTGCACGCAAAAAATAGACGAAGCATTTTATTATCTAGTCTAAGCAAGTAAGCAAACAAATAAGGCACTTGAAGATATCACCTCTAATAATGTGTGGAGGCCTATATGCTGACCAAAGATAACGTTGTTATTTGTAGCTTTATTCAAATATTTTCTCTTAATTTCTTTGCAGCACAATATTGACAATAAACACGTAAAAACATATAAATAAAAAGCTCACAAAATGCTGTCACGTTGTGCAGGTGGGGTACCAGATCCGATTTGAGACCACCCGGACCCCGGCCACCAAACTGCTGTTCCTGACTGAGGGGCTGCTGCTGCGACAGATCCAGCAGGACAGGACACTGGCTCAGTACCAGGTGTTGATCGTGGACGAGGTCCATGAGAGACACCTCCACTGTGACTTCCTTCTCGGGGTCCTGCGCTCTCTGCTGGCTGACCACCCAGACCTGCGTCTCATCCTCATGTCGGCCACCATCAACATCAAACTGTTCTCCAACTATTTCAGTAGTGCTCCTGTGCTTCAGGTACCAGGTCGGCTGTTTCCTATACAGGTAAGCAGAGATCACAGATGTAACAATATGCATCTGATTAGAAGAAATTAATTTCCTAGGCCTCGATGTAGGCACGCTTAAAGGCAAACGCACTAGAGTGGTGAAGATCTTTACTTGACGCAAGAAGGGCTGGTGCATTTTTGATGCATCCACAAAGGACCAAATTAAATGTACCCATTACTGTCAGAAATGTGAGAGCAATGGACAGAATGACAAAAAAACACTTGTTGAGAAAATGTTTGTTTAATGGTGGTTGGTCTCTAGTAACACATTTTAAATTGCCGCCTGCAATACAAATTTGAAGCATTCAATTAGGAAATTATGTTCCAAAAGTAGGTTGGGTTTAAGAATTTGTTGGATATTTAAAAAAATAAATAATAATAATTTCTGTTTCTTGTACGAAGGTGATATACCAGCCCATTCCACCTGATGAGCAGGCCTCGCGTTCAGAGAAACTGGATCCGCGACCATACCTGCGTGTCCTGCAGGGCATCGATCAGCGCTACCCCCCAGAGGAGCGCGGCGACATGCTCCTCTTCCTCAGCGGCGTGGCGGAGATCTCCACAATCCAGGAGGCCTGTCAGGTTTATGCCACACACACACGTCGCTGGATCGTCTTACCGCTGCACAGCACCCTCTCACTGGCCCAGCAGGATAAGGCACAGTCACCTTCCTTGGCATTATAGTGGACATACAATGTTTGAATGTGATATGTTCGCTATGGTTTATCGGTTCTAATTCTCGGTCATCATGTCATTCCTCAGGTGTTTGACATTTCTCCTCCTGGGGTCAGAAAGTGCATCATCTCTACCAATATTGCTGAGACGTCAGTTACAATAGATGGAGTGCGCTTTGTCGTAGACTCAGGTATGGCACTAGTAGTACACTCGTGGGTATTCACTTTTTAAATTAGCTGGACCTACCAATGGGTCCATCCTCACAAATCAAATTTTGTGCAGCCAAGCTTTGTTTAAAATCTCTCCATTTTAAACTTAGTGAGGATCCCAAAGATTCAAAAGATACCTAATTTGTCGTGCTGAATTTTGTGGGAGAAGAGGTTTTCTAACTTTAAAGACATTTAAGTAGTAGAAAAGGGGCAAAAATAAACAATACATGACCCAGAAGTAGAATAACAACCATATAAATAAATCGTTTTGTTATTAATTCTTTACAGGGAAGGTAAAGGAAATGAGTTTTGATCCCAAGGCCAAGATGCAACGTCTGCAGGAGTTCTGGATCAGCCGAGCCAGCTCTGAGCAGAGGAAAGGTCGAGCCGGCCGTACAGGTCCAGGAGTGTGCTACCGCCTGTACGCCGAGTCTGACTACGATGCCTTCGCACCTTATCCTGTGCCTGAAATCCACAGAGTGGCTCTGGACTCCCTCATTCTTCAGGTAACAATATTCCGTAAAAAGCAGCACAGCAATTCTTCTTTTCTATTCTTCAATGTCCATAGTTAAATTCTAGCTTCATTTATGCAGTTTTGTTCCTGCAGATGAAGAGCATGTGTCTTGGAGATCCACTTTCTTTTGTCTTCATTGATCCACCTCCAGCTGCTAGTATCCAGACTGCAGTTACTTATCTGAAAGAGCAGGGGGCGCTAGACAGTCGTGCTGAACTGACCTCTATTGGTCGCTTGCTGGCACAACTGCCTGTGGATGTGGTCATAGGTAAGAATCACCACACCAAACCATATTGTAGTTTTTTTGGATTCTTATATGTTTTTTATCTTTTTACATTTTTTCATGAAGCTGACAAGAGCGCACAATACAGTAGTAAACGGTCAAATAAAGTTTAAATAGCATAGTTTCCGGATTGGTTTCACTTGAAGTAAAGTATCACAATGCATTTGTCAATGACACACTGGAGTTTGAAGGTGCTACATTTACAGTAGAAGCTAGATTTAGGTAAGTGTGTGTTGTGTTCATTCAGGGAAGATGCTGGTACTGGGCTCTTTGTTTAACCTGGTGGATCCCGTGTTGACGGTGGCGGCAGCCCTCAGTGTTCAGTCGCCCTTCCTGCGCAGTTCACAGCACAACCCAGACTGTGCCACTGCCCGACAGCCCCTGCACAGCAACCACGGGGACCCCTTTACCCTGCTCAACACCTTCAATGCCTGGGTGGAGGTCAGTAATGGAAACATTATTTGACAGTGGCTATTTGATAGGGACAGATTTGATATAAGATGTTCTCCATTGTACACAAAACTGTTCAACAGGTGAAGGGAGAGAGAGGTGGGGGCTCAAGGAAGTGGTGCCGGAGGAGAGGCCTGGAGGAGCAGCGACTATATGAGATGGTCAACCTACGCAGACAGTTCAAGGCAGGCTCTTGACACAGTAGTTCAAACATAAGAATGAAAACATTTGGCAAGTTTTTGATGTGTGAACACTATTTTAAAATATGAGCTTCCTCTCTGGTTAACAGGACTTGCTGAGGAGCCATTGCCTGCTGGAATCACAGAGCAGCGCTCCCTCTGGTGACCGCGGGCAGCGTAGGGAGAGGCTGACGGAGAGGAAGAAGCTGCATCAGCTGAAGAGAGATCATGAGCAGCAGGAGAGCACCAGACGCAAAGTCCTGAGGCTGGACGAGGGCCAGGACGGAGAGTTCTCCTCAGGATCCGACACAGAGGGAGCCGGCAGAGGCAAGAAGGACAAGGAGGGAGCAGGACAGAACATGGACATACAGGTATGCCTGTCTCATTAAGTACATTATTGACCTATCGTACGATATATGGACATGACCTCAGTCATTTTTCCTGACCTCGATATTGCCCGTTGTGTTTACATGCATATTTGTTTACATAAGAATGTCACCAACATTTTAGCAAACAACAAGACTTGGGCATTGGGCAGACATTGCACATTTTTATAAACAGCCCGAGAGTCCATTTTATTTATTATTTGAATTGTGTGGTTTTATTTTATTTATGTTTAATTTATTTTTAATGTTTTCATTTTTATTTTATTTTTTTCATATTCCAATTCCACTGTCTGAATATTCTTAAGAATTAAATCATAAAATTGCTCTTTGAAAGGTTGTACTTGCAGTGTTATGCGATTATTTTATCATTATACCAGTGCCATATAATGGCCTTAAAGTGACAATAATGTGGTTTTTCAGCCATTATTCCTGGGACGATATATATTGTCCAACAAAATTAATTATCGTGACAGGCCTACATTCTTTTTACTAAGCAGAGTTAAATACAAATGCAATCGATCTGCCTTCATTCTTGCAATATTTAAAAGTTAGTACTTCAAATTTTCAATTCATAGAGGCAAGTGTGTTGGATTTTACCAGTTGACTGCAGCAATTTGCAGGAAGTCTGTGTGGGTCGTGGTAACAATAAACTAGTAGAATTGACATATTGTGTTTGTATAATGGGAAAAACATATACACATAACACATATAGTAGCAAGGCTCGTCATCTACAGAGGTGGATATGTTTGTGTCTTTATGTATGTTGGAGACCGTTAGTGATCTCTCTCTGTGCCGTGCCGTTCGTTCTGCAACAGGAGGTGAAGTTCAAGTTGCGTCACAACGTGTCAGAGCTGCAGGAGGCGGCCAGCGTCAGTCAGGACATGTCCTCCCGCCAGCAGGTTTTGCTCAAGCTGCTGCTTTGCCGAGGCCTCTATCCTCAGTTGGCACTGCCCGATGAACACAACTCCACCCGCAAGGACTCCGACCAGGTCAGGCCTCCACATGCACCCACCCCAGTTTAAGTTTTAATAATACAAGAAAGCGGAAACACTTTCTGTCAGTCAACCAATTGTTTCTATAGTAATGAAATACTCCACTTCTACTTTGTGATTTTAAATTGTTTAGGTGTTTCACACAAGGAATAAGCAGGGAGTGGTGATCCACCCGACCAGTGTGTTTGCCAGCGACCCCGAGGTGTTACAAGTGCCCGAGGATGACACCAGAGAAATGGGTAAACGTCAAAGCCAAAACTCAAAAAAAGTTAAACAGTCAGGATAACATAAAAAAGCAGGAAGGCTTATTTCCAATTTCTCCCAAGGGAAAAGAAAATGGACGGCAATGACAACGGACTGAGCATGACATCTGTTCTCCGACGATGTTTCTTGGCCAATTTCCCCCAAAACCTTTTTTTATTCTTCATGCACATGAAGAACATTGGCCACCTTTTTTCTCAGCAGTGGTCTCATTAATTTGCAGTTAAACAAATGTATTGGAAGTAACGCACACCAACATGCTCCAAGTAACATCTATTCCTCGGCCTCTGAAGTTTTTTCGTTTTGTCCTCATATGTCTCTTCCTTTCACTCTTCTTATTGTGCATGTCTCTCATCATGTCTCATTTGTCTCGCCCTCTTTGTCTCTGTTTCCTGCCTGCAGGGCCTGAGAGGAGGGACAGCAGCAGACACCAGCTGCTAGCCTTCGTCACTCTGTTGGAGACCAACAAGCCATATTTGTCCAACTGCGTGCGTGTTCCAGCACTGCAAGTTAGTACCAGATGTGGGATGTCCCTGATGTTTTTATTTTTAGTCTATCCTCGTGGATTAACCCTGATACATTCCTGTGTTATGTTAAAGTAACCTGACATAGTCATGGTAAACATATATGATCCAGTTCTTTGGGTTGATGTAATTCCTAACTCAGTTTTAGAAGTAGGACAAAGATTAAAATAGTGTGATCCATTATCAATAGTGTTCAGTATTGTAACATGTATTGATACAGGTAACATATGTTTACTGGGTTGGTTTTGTTCTACTGTTTGCGAATAGATTTTTCTGTTTGAAGTTATTTGCCACAGATTCAAATGTATTAATTTCAGAAATATTTGTTATAATGGAAAAATACGATATATTTCTAATGTAAAAACAGTTTTTTTATGTTACGGGTATGTTCCATAGATGGACAGGAAATGCAAATAAGATGTTTATCGTACAGCAGAAGGAGAGAAGGAGAATATCATGCAGCAAAGGTCTCCAGCCAGATGCAAACTAGGAATGCTATTGTTTATGGCTGGGGCAAGAAACCGGTAGACCACCGGATTTTGTTTTTAATTTATGTTTTTATAATCATATTTTCACACAGATTTTTTGTGTTTTTATTGATTTTCTTTTTAAAATAAAGTTTTCACCTAACCTCACCAAACAAGCATATTTATATATTATGAAAAAAACTATAATGTGTTACAAAACCGCCTTAATAATACACCATCATTATTTTGGGAAACATATCTTGTTTATCATGATATATTCCATATTTCCCAGCACACAGTATTAATTGTCTGTGACTGCATGTGCTCACTAGGCTCTGCTGCTGGTAGCTAACTCTGTGGACAGTAACGCTGACTGTACACGTCTGGTGGTGGACGGCTGGCTGGAGCTGGAGCTGAGGGAGCCGGAGGAGGCCCTGAAGGTGCTGTCCACAGCTCTTACCCTCAGGGCTGAGTGGGAGCGCCTCCTGTTGTCCCAGCTGGGACAGAGCACTATGGAGGGGGCAGCAGTCCAGGGAGTGTCCCGCAAAGTCCTGGAAAAGCTGAGTGAAGGCCTGGTCCGCTTCCTGCTCTACACTGAGGTACTGATGTAGCGGTGGCTACAGTATGATGCACCCCAAAAACAATAAGTAGCTCATAAACATGCTCTAGATGCAAATAATAATTATGTTTGTATTGTTTTGTTGTTCATTTGTACTTCCCAGGTGCTCATTCAAATTCAAACTTGTTCAAAAATGCCCTGTTTTCTTATTGTCCATAATAATGCCTCTATAATTATGTAATATTACTTTATTACTTAATGCTGTCGTTGACATTAATACTTTAATTTAATCTATGAATGAATGATCCATTGTCATGCTCTGCTTGGAGTATGACCTCATGATTTTTCATGATCTTATTTGATTTTTTTGTTTGTTTTTTGACACATTTTTATCATCTAATTATCTTATTTTGTTTTTTGGTTAAATGTTTTGTCTAATTGTGCTTATATTGTATTATTGTCGTTGAGGACCCCCTTGAAAACAAGATGATGCATATCGAGAGGTTATTCCTGATAAACAATTTCCATGTAACATTCTAATTTAATATATTCTTTATGTACTTTCTGTGTACTTCTTCCCTCCCAGATCACTTACAGCCTGCGGCGACTCACAGCTTTCCAGACTCAGAACCTGTACATCGGCCCTCAGTCTCAGTCTGAGACGTCTCACACCAAAGCTCCAGACGTAAACCCGCTGTTTCCAGGAGTTGAGGCCAAGCCGGACCCAATTAAAGGAGGCCTACGTGTCACCAGCTTCTTCAACTACAACTGTCTGGCTGTGAGTCTGTCTGAAACCGTGGAAATCTAGACAGGCATTATCCTAAAGTTACAAAGAGATGGAAAATAACTGCTAGCAAAATTGTTACCATGTTCGGATATGAAATCCCCATTGTGTTTATTTTGTGGGACATTTTGTATTTGTAGAGGTCAAAATGAATAGTCAGTATGTTATTCGCATTACCACATTTTAAATCGCCCATACGATCAAATATAGCCAGCAATTCCAAATCTTTCTAGGTTATGCTAGTGAGCAACACGCATTCTCTGCATGTTTAATCTATCTTAGACTCCCTGGTTGTATCCCTATAGGTGACATTTATTTGTTTCCAGAGATCCAGGCAATATACAGAGCATTTTTCTACTTTTGCATATTGTATTATCCCTTCCCACATTATTTGTCAACTTACACGGGTATTTATTTCTGAGTGTAAAGTTGTGGATTAGAGGGTAGCCTGGACAAAGTTAGAGAGCTCTACGTTAACTCAACAAATGAACCAAACTGCTCCAACAGAGCTGCTGGGAAACTGCTGTAGTGTTATAATGTATTATTATAAATCAAGGTGCCATGTGGGGACATACTTTTCCTAAAAAAAATCCTGGTTACAATTAAATAAAAACTAAATAAAACAGAGGTCACATTTTATGACTTTTTTTATGTCTTTTTATGAAATACTCTTCTATGACTTTTTATGGCATACTGTACTATGATTTTTTATGACCTACTACTATGAATTTTTTTTAAATTGTCTTATGTTATGTTATGCTATATTTATTTTATGACATACTATACTATGACTTTTTTATTGCATACTATTCTATGCCTTTTCTATGATATTTCTTAACATACTAAACATTATTTTTATTTATTTATGACATACTGCATTCCTTTTATTTTTGTATTGTTGTGTGTTTTCCGTTGTTGTTTATTTGTGTTCTGCTACAAGTCAAAGTTCCCGTAGTGGGACAATAAAGAAAACTGAACTAAACTGATAGTAGTTTAGTAGAAAAAAGGTAGATAACAAAAAAAATGCTAGCTAGTTCTCTCTTCCTAAATGTATATATATCATTTTGGAATTAAATAATTTAGCCTTCATCATTTCATCGTTCCTTGTGTTTCTACATCATTATTTGCAGGATTCAAAGGATCTCTACAGTGAGTGTTTACGCACTTTCTGGAGCTGTCCTAACTGTGACCTCTACATGCCTCTGACTCCACTGGAACGCATGCAGCACGAGGCCTCCTGCAGGCCAGCAGGAGAACAGCAGCAGCTAGAGGAAGGTCAGTCATTTATTAAGTTGATATTTATTTTGCGGTATCTGTAGGTATTAGATTAGTTGAAGGTATGCACCAGCTGACTTGTTAAGAGATGAATGAATTTGAGACTAATTGTGGGTTATGTGCTGTTGTTTTCAGAGCCAGAAGAAGGAAAGGCAGCCTCCTCCTCCTCCTCCTCTATGTCCAGTCTTACCAGAGTTTATCACTGTGACGTCTGTGATGAAGACCTGACCCTCACCTCCACTGAGATCCTCAAACATAAAAGGCAGCACATGTATTCTGCCAAGTAACTGACCACAGCATCTAAAAAAACAACAACTAATCACAACTTGTGTCTTTTCTGTGGAGGACAGATTTGAGTTTATAGGTTGAAGTTGTTACATTTGTGTCACCATTCTTCTTCCCTTTTGTATTCCAGGAAGTTTATTAAAGTGCTATTACTTCCCTCTAATGGCCTCTGGGTGTATTTGCTGCAGCCCTCTGCATAGTTCTGTTCCAATAGGAGATATCCCTATTGTAAAATCTAATTTGAACTACAAAGAAAATACTAAAATTTAAACATTCAAAGGCTGGAAACAAAAGAACACATTCATAGGTTGTTGTTGTTGTTGTTGTTGTTGGGTTTTTTCAAATTCCTTAGATAGCATTGTGGAATAATTATTATTCATCCAGTGTTTGGGAAAAGGCACATTGAGTTAATGACATGCACAGGTTAGAGAGAGAGAGAGAAGTAGACGATGATTTTAAAATATAGAGTGAGGGTTTAATAATGATACAAACCCACGATATGTAACACCTCAAAGCAGCACATTGGCACAAAGTCAGAAGTAAGACAGCACGGAAGATAAAAACCTGTCTCAAAAAAATAAAGAATCAGAATAAATATCTCAATAAATAAATAAACAGGTAATATCTCATTAATTACTTTGAAACTAATAAATACGTACATTTGAAAATATGCACATTGGCAGAAATCAATAACCCAAAAAGTAAATAGTACTTAACACAGTTACTTAGAAATCATAAGTTATTGATTACTCAAATCAAAAGGCACATTTATTAAGATGTAAGAATGGGGCCTGCAATTGTGACCGCATGACTGTCAGTACTGTACTCTAACACCATTTCTGAACCAGAAGTAGCAAACTGTGTGCAATGGCTTTACTAGTTCTGTGTGTGTGTGTGTGTGTGTGTGTGTGTGTGTGTGTGTGTGTGTGTGTGTGTGTGTGTGTGTGTGTGTGTGTGTGTGTGTGTGTGTGTGTGTGTGTGTGTGTGTGAGAGAAAGAAGGTCTATGCATTGCAGATTTGTGTGGGACAAAGGGTTAATTTAGGATCAGGGAATGGCAGTCTAGTGACTGACTGCTGAGTTTGTGTTTCCTGCAATTGTGACAGCATGTCATTTTTTTCTTTTTTTCTTTTAAGTGGACCAAGGCAGGCTGGCCTAGTAGTGATGACCATCCCATAACTGAGAGGTCAAGGGTCGTGTTCATCAGCAGTTGTGTGTCCTGACTCTGAACCTCTGCTCACTGCCTGCTCACTCACTTTAAGTCACTTTGGATTAAAAGTTCTTGGCTAAACCTAAAATGTAAATAATCTGGTGAAGTTTCTGAAAGGTTCATTCTGCCATAATTCAAGGTCTTCCAGGCGGTGTACTGTATGTATCCCCATCTTTAATTTTAAAGGATTTAAAAGAGAGAAATCCCCCCACAGATTCTCTCACACTGTTAGGATATCGTCATTCTGTGATGCTCAGTGCATTTCATGAGTTATTTTGAGATCATTTGTTGTAATTTATTTTTCAGCGTTCCCCATTTTTACTTATCCAGCATACTGAACATCTACCTTGCTTATGGATTTCTTACATTTTTCAGGAAATGTTTCAAAACCAGGCGTCGTGTAGGTGAAGAGACCAATAACAACAGTTATAGGGGTATTAGAGCCTCAGTTTTTCCGGTCAACAAAAAAAAATGTGATCTTTGCATTTTAGTCAAGAGGCAAATTTCTGTAGAGTTACGTGTGTCTCTACCTCTTCCAAAATATATATTACCTTGCATGTTTGTTAAACACTGGGGTGGGGAGGCTGAACAACAGGCCCTTGCTCTTTGATTAATTTAACACTTTGACATATTAAGATTTAAATTTGAATTAATTTTATTTTTAATTCTGTTAACAAAATCTCCTGTAGCTTTGAATCTATACTTGACCAGTTATTCACTGAAATCAGAAAAAGTAGAACAATATACCACCAATCATCAAAATAGACACAGAAATGCAAGGTACATCACCAGAAGCATTTTTTTTTCTTTTTTTTTTTTTTAAATGTCTTGGGGTGAATTTATCTTTAAGCCCATCTATGAACTTACAAAAACCTTCCTCAGCACCTTGAGTGGAATAAGAACTTGAAGGATTGTTTGACTCTGCCACACCACCTCATCGATTGCTGAGGCAGCAGGGAAAGTTAGAATAGGGTTAGGATAGGACTTAAAATAGCAGCTTTAGACTTCATACTTAAAGCAACATTCAGCAAACACATCTGCCACTGTGCCCAAACAAAGACCTGCTGCCATTTGTCTTTTTCAAGTTAATGTGTCTCTTTTCTCATCACAGGGTCTACAGCACGCACGTTTAAGTGTCACACCTGTGAGCTACGTGCTGCTGCTCAAAGACAAGATTGTGTTCCTATTTATCACTTCTGCTCGATATTGAACACAATAACACACTACAGTATTTAGTTCCAACACTTTTCAATTTCGTTTTTCGTAACGTGAGCGACTGGTACAAAAATACTCTTTCAATACATTGTTCATTGCACTTAATGTTTTTGGTGGCGTCTCATTCAAAGGCCTAGACACATCTACAGATTGGTTAACGTGGGGTCCTGTTTCGTTTTTCTTTGGGGTTGGGACTGTATGGTCGCTGTGTACATTAGGTAGAATAGACTTGCTCAGAGGCCTCAGTTGTAAGCACCTTGACTGATTCAACAAGTACAGTGGTGGGATGTGATGCTCTCTATGATTAATATTGAAAATACATGGAAAGATGAAAAAATATGTGTAAAGTGAGCGCGTTTTAATGTTCGACACACATTCTTGATTTTCTTTTTTTTTCTTTTTTTAGAAAACAAAAATAACCTTGTGTTTGGTTACAAAGGACCATAATGAATCACATTATGACTTTTAAGTCTTTGTGGTTGTCATTGCAACTTCCCTTAACATTAATTGTCCCTTTGCATTTGATAACCTTTCTTCCACTGTGGTCTCCTACGTTAACCGAAAGACAACACTCGTGGTCTCAGATGTTCATACTTTCTTGAAGACTGCACACACTTGTGCTCTCTCCCCCCAAACCTCTCTCTCCCCCCCTCCTCGTTTTCATTTCTTAACCAGGGTTGAGTAACATCTGAGGTAAAATTAGAGGTAAAGGGTGACATCTGTTCATCTGACTGATAAACAGGTCAACATGAAACAAATAACTTCCCCAAGATCTCATGTTTGTGAATACGTGATAGTGTGTGCCATCAGGGGATTCTGTCAATATGTTTTACATTTAATAAAATATACCAATTAAAATTATAACAATCATATATATAAACATCTTTAGTTTTTTGTGTTTTTCTTTCTAAATAAAAAAAACAAACAGACGTTTGAAACAGTGTACACATCATCGTTGCCTCTGCCACTCTTCCTGTGATAAAGTCTCTGACGCTAATTCTAGATCAGCCAACCCTCAGTAAATCCATTATGAAGGCTCCAGATGACTCCCACAGAGCCTGATCTGAGTGCAGTGCACCCTCAACAGGCAAGGACCAGTGAGGAAGGCCTCAGGTTGAAAAGAGAAAGAGCGGAATGCAGTGGAAGGCCGTGGGGCTTTGGAGGGCCATGTCAGAGGTCTGGGTCTACTGTACTGAGAGCGCTTGTTCTACCGCTAAGCTCCACCTCCTGCATTCTTACAGATGCTCTCTCCTCCGAATACCCAAACCTCCTTGGTCCAGGGAATCCCCCCCACCACCTAGCCTGGCCTCATCGGACCGCCTTGTGCTTTCCCCCACAGCAGCCACACCTCTCCCCACACCGCAGGCAGGCGTGCAAAGGCAGGTAGCAGCACATGCAGGGCACGAAGAGGGACAGGGCCAGGAGGGCCAACCAGCGGGCACAGCAAAGGGGGTGTGGGTGGCCCCCCAGCGAGTCTTCACACGAGCAAGGCTCCCAGAACTCTCCCTCAGAGTCCGACATGCAGTGGTAGAGCAGACTCTCTGCGCACCACACACAGGTCCACTGGCGCAGGCAGTGCAGGGCCGGGTCTGGGGCGTCTCTGCAGCGGCCCCGCCCGTTCTCCGAAGCGCTGAAAACAGAGCGGCAGTACACACAGCGTGATGAGCATGAAGATGAAGCCTGAGGACATGGGCTGTCGTCGTCGGGGGAGATTGCCCCCGGGTCGCCACTGCTGCTGGCCCCTCCTCCTCTCTTACGAGTCCGCGACCGGGGTGTGGCCAATGAGGTGTGGATGCAGCAGGGAGAGGGCGAGCCTTTGCACGTTTCCTGTGGTGAGCCGGCAGGTGAGGACACGCCTGACACGGCGTTGGGCATGGACATACAGGTGGGCGACGACGAGGACAGCCGCTGGGCAGCTTTACTGTCCAGGCTCACTGTCACGTCGCAGCCTGCCGTCCCCACCCCTGCCAGCTCCTTCTCAAAGCGAACCACGCACAGCTCCGACTTGTCCTGCAGACTCCCTCCACCACCGACAACCACACCCCCGGTCAGCCCCCCGACCATAGTCCTAGTGGCCCCCGCCCGTCTGTAGTCCTCATAACCTCGAGAACCCCACAGATCTTTGCAAGGGTCCACACTGCGCAGGTCTCCCTCCTCCAGCAGAGAAATGGTAGGTGAGAGGGGGGACAGAGGAGATGAGGCTGCCGGACCCACAGGAGGAGTAGGTGGTGCAGGAGGCGGGGGTGGAGGCGTTGGCGGATTCAACACAGCCGTCATCTGTGAGAGCTGTCCCGGCCTGGTGTGGATCTGCAAAGAGGGTATAAAGTTACAGAGTGAGTCAGAAACCGTGTGTACTGGGACAGCAGGTACAGGTTTTCACCTCGAGGATATTTCAAGTAGGAGCACAAATGATTGATTTTACTTTTACTTCATGTGGAATAAATGAATGTCTGGAGGTGTGGAGAACCTTCCAGGTTCCAGTCAATGTTTTTTTTCTATTGCTCTAATGTCTAATAATGACTTTAAAGCGGACACATCATGTATTTTGGGTTTTGTACATGTTCACGTGCTTTAATGTTAAATAAAACAACACATTATTTTTCTCACACTGCCTGTCTGAATATACCCGTCCACCCTCTGTCTGAAACACTCCGCTTTAGCGCCTGTCTCTTTAAGCCCCTGTCCCGAAAAACCCCAGTCTACTCTGATTGGCTTGAGAAAAAAAAGCAAAGGTAATTCTCAAGCCTTTGGTGGTTATACTCAGATGGGGGTCTGTATATTCTAATGAGCCTGCATGATCACAGGAAGGGGAAATCTGAATGCCTTGTTGAATTCCATGTTTACTGTCCTCGGCAGCCCGCAAAAAACAGACTGGGTTGTCTTATTTTACAGTTTGTGGGTTGGTAGACACTCCAGATCCCCAAATATATGAGCACAAGCACTGAAAAAGTGAGTTTTGCTTAAGTCCCCTTTAAAATACCCACAAATTTGGACCCAAGTAGGTTTCCACACTCCTCTTTAAGAACTATTCTTCTATAGTAATCATCATTAGAGCTGACCAGACCAGAGTGTGACCAGAACACATACAGATAAATCAACTGAAAATGACATCCACACGTGTCTCTGCCTTGATGCCTCACGTTATCACAATGAAGTACCAATGATGGGCTTGGAGCAGAAGGTGTTACCTGAGCAGGCGTCTGAGTGGTGACAGCATGGCTGGATCCAAAACTAAACTCTTCCGACAGCACGAAGCAGGTAGACGACGACTCGCTTGTCACTATGGTGATGGGTTTGGGAAGCATCTCCTTTCTGCTGTTGGATGACGACTCACTTCCTGTATGAGACTGGCAGAGGCTACATGTCAGAAACACCAATCACTGCATTGGCGAACAAGTGGCAGCGTAAACAAGTCAGTTTTAGAGAATAAATGCTCAACCGACAAACTGTTCTGATACTCACAGCTTGTCCATCATCCTCGGTGTCGGCCTCTTCTGGTGTGGAGGACGAGGGCGAGTCAGAGCCTTGATAACATGAATAGAGAGGATTTAGGCTCTGTTAGGTACTCTCTGAAGCCTATTCGAACACAACTGATGGAAGTTTTAATATGTGACTCATGTACCTCTGTCGAGCTTGTCTATGACAGTCTGCAGCCCTTTCTCAAAGGAGATGGCATCGGCGGGACTCTGGAACGTAAGGCCAAACTTTCGATCTTCTACTCTCCAGTGATGGAAGATGGGGTTCACCTTGTTGTACACTAAACCCCTTTGCACTGCACACTCCAACACTGGCTAAAGACACAAATGGCAATCCCAGGAAGTTGGTTTAGCAACCAGCATGTATCCTTTCCTTTAAACCATGCCCTCACATAACATGAATCTACAGTCTTCAGGTGGTGACAGCCATTACACACACGCACACACTCACTGCTCGGTCTCGCAGCCGTTCTCCACGTATGATGTGTTCTCTCCGCCCCCTGCCGTCGTGACTCCGCCCTTTACATATGACCACATGACTGAGGCCGCCACCTCCAAGGGGCACCCAACCGCCACTGGAGTCATCACGTGTCATCACCACTGCACGAACACGCACACTGTCAGGGAAGCCAAGAGAGTGAGCAGAGGCCCAGGCTGATTAAACAACGCTATGATAGACACAGACACACAAAAACCCGCAAACATGCACGCGATGATACGCACATTCATTCAATTGAGAAAAAAAGAGAAGATCAACTTCCATAATACAGAAAATGCAGTTCTAAGAAGATGCTTAGGCAACTGTTTTCAACTCTGTTGAACTAAGATTGCATGATGAAATTCACACAAAGAAGACAGCTGTATGACTACTGGCGTTGCAACATGACAGCTCAAATCACACAGTAACAGTCAGGACAATTTTTACTCATCTGTGATCACGTGATTGAGGTCAATCGGATTTTAATTAGCATGTGGTGACGGTAAACAAAAATGAAAAATCACGAAATATTTGATGGTTCGGCGTTATTTAAACATTTCTGCTGCTTAGGATCATAATGAGAATTAAAACTGGGACTGGCTGACTGTAGCCTACATTCGCTGAGAATAATGGAAGTATGGAGAAAATGGATAGAAAGAAAGCCAGCGTTGAGGAGGAGAGAGATGGCTAAATGGGAGGAGGGAGGAGGAAGAATGAGTGTTTCCCAGATAGATGTATCAATGAACGCACCCATTCGCCATGAGAGGCCCCGGCATTCTTGCAAAAATAAACTCTGCCCTCGCCAATCGGCTGAATAATTCAGCACCGCAGCTCGACATGTGCATGTAATGCGCGCACAGCCGCGTCTTTTTGTTATTTTCAAATCACACTGAATGTTAAGTGTTGCAATTATTTTCCCAGACGCTCCTTTTCTCCATTCCGCCCCTGCTGCACGCACTCATTAACACACCCCGATATTATGTTATATTTTTTTTATGAATGGGATAGAGCAAGTCTGGCTTCGACATGGCACTGTGCGATAGATATTTCGCCCGGAAGATGTATAAGGCCTAAATACAATGTGATCGCGTGTGAAAAAGGGAAGGCAAAAGGAACGAGTGGGTGAGAGGATGGAGAGGAAACGAGAGATGGGGGGAGGGGGCCGATTAGAAAAGGGAAGGAGGAGAGGAGGGGTGAGGAAGAGGGAGAGCGAGCGAGTGAGAAAAAAATCACATTTCATTCATAAAGTTTGGCTTTAAAAAATCATAATGAAACCCCGAGACACGTTGATAAAAATCACAACGCCTCCATCCCTCCCTCGTTTCACTGTAGCCATGTCTTGAATGACGCGATGCTGGCCCTAAACTCGCCATATTTCGCCTTTTCCCCCCCATACATATTACACATTGACAGATTTCGTGACTGTTTTTACCAATCGCTAACCACGCATTTAGTTCTGAATTGTTGCACAGCTTCTGTTCTTTGTTTAATATGTTTTTATTATTATTATTTTTGTAATGTTGTGCGTGTAGGTTGTGTGCCAGTCGCCTAAAAGCACAGGTCCACATGTAGGTGGCTTAACATTTATCACATATTGGCATGGATATATCGGAAATGGGGTGTATGCTGTTGATTCAAGACTACGTAATGGTGTTTTTATTCTCGGCAGCCTGCTAAATTGTAGAGCACCGATTGTGATAATAGTGCATGATGCTGGATTGGTGTAACATTGATGGCGGTGGCGTTTCTCTCTATCCGTTTTTTGGCGGATGGCTGAATATATATGTGCAATGTTAAAAATGAAAATGTAAGGACTTACTCGCCCTCCATGGCTCGGTGTTGCCCGCCGCTTGCAGCAGCCCACCCCAGGGTCTCCTCTCTCTCTCTTTTTATCCTCCTTTCAGGAAACACTCACAAGCTCACTCACATTCTCTCTCTATCTGCTCTCATTTTCCTAATCTTTCTCTCTCTTCCTCTCTCTCTTCCTCTCGCTCTCTCTCTCCACCTTGATGTCGTTTCGGTGTATCAGGATAGGCTTGAGGTTGCAGCAGCCATTTTCCGCTGGCAGCATCCTCCCTCTCTCTCCCTCCCTCCCTCCCTCCTTCTCTCGCTCTCTCTCTCTCTCTCTCTCTCTCGCTCCGAATCACTCCCTCGCTTATTCCCTTTCTCACTCTACCTGCTCTGTGCCAACACATCCGCACTAATCATTGACAGCATCGTGGTTTTAGGTGGGCCATAGGGTTTGTCAGTGTAACCATGTGATTTTAAATTATTGAAATTGAGCACTGAGTTGCTGATATATGCAGTGACGTGGGTGGTAAATGAGAAGCTGGGTAAACCATCAATGACCTCCGCTTGATCCTCTGATTATTACGGGGCAAACACATTCTATAGAGCGAACTTAAAATATAGGTCAAATAAAAATAGATGGATGTGTCCTTCACTGCATCTTTGCTTGCATTTGTGTTTTTAGATTACAAGTATAAGTTTGGCTTAATGTTGTGTTGCTATGCTTGTCAAATTCTTAACTGTGTATAGTATGTAGTTGACCACCATAAGCAGTAAAAGTATACAAACAAGTGTGGCATTAGGATCCATGCGTTAGTGCTGATAGCGACAAAGAGTTCAGCACCATGGACAGCGACACGTCCTTGTAAAGAAACGACATTTTCGACGTTTATTTTAGGGTTCATTCCTGAAATCACTTCTCCTATTTGAATAAAACTCAAGACTAAGTTTACATTTATTGTATGTGACTTAGTAGGACTAGCTCTACATTTAAGTAATTACACACAATTGCAGCAGGTAAATGTAATGTAAACGTAAACAGTAGCTAAAAGGCTCGAATAAGCTACAGCACAAAACAGTATTTTATGATATGATATGATGTTGGTCTAGGGGTATGATTCTCGCTTAGGGTGCGAGAGGTCCCGGGTTCAAATCCCGGACGAGCCCGCTTTTGTCCCTTCAGTATGCTCTTGAAATTGACCAAATACTGACTAGATAATGGGATAAGGGCTACATCCCGGGAAAACTCCAGATCCAGGTTTGGGTGTTACTCCTTGACTTCCTGCACTCTCGACCCTGTGAAAGGCGACAGATTCAAAAGAAAACATTTCTGACTTTGATCTACAAAATGGCACACTTTTGCTTAATTGAACCCTGTTGGTTAAGTAAAGTAATTACGTCGTTACACTGGGTAATCTCATGGCTCCTTCCATTAATTAGAAGACATAAGGCCACTTATATTTCAGCACTATAGACAGCTCCTTAATGACACGAGTGCACATGCACAAACAGTTAAAGTCAAATACATTGTTTTTAAATCATGATAAATTATTGCATGATAGGTAGCCAATAACAATATTACAAAATGAACACAAGTATTAAATCATCACACAATCATTAATAATTAAGTTCCACTATAGGTCGTGATGCTATTTTACAAAAGGGTCATTGGGGGCACAGCGTGGTGATTGATCTGTGACCCATCATTTGTTGACACTAACGATTTTAGTGTGGGGGAAAAATTGACAGATGTTATGATGACTAAATTGACAGAGGTTTACCTGTAGGCTATAACACCTTGTTTTTATGTGAGCACGGACATGGGGGGCTACTCCCTCCATCACCACCACCTTTTGCACTCTGTGTTTTGTGTATTTACCCTCTCACCTCTAATTTCCCATCAGAAACAGTGCACACAGCAGAATAAACATGGCAGCTTTATTACATTTCCTGCTACCCAGAAACCAAACGCTTTGCTTAAACAAAACCCAATTTAGAAATATGCACCACACTAATAACTAAATAAGGTCTTAAAACTAGATCTTGACACTGCCCTCCAAGATAAGGTGGGGCACACCTAAGCTAATGAAGTATACATGCAATCAACTGGCAAGCAGTAAACCTGTGAGGCGTTTGCGGTCTCTGGGGCAGTTGCTTACTTTGCTTACCCGGATGGAACTAATTGAACTTCCTAACTTAGCAACGGCGTGTACGGAACGTTTAGGTATAACTGACGACCGTTATTCCACAAACATGTTGTCAACTTGTTTGTTACTCGGATAACCGCCCTGCAGACCGGCTGGCCGACCACATAGGTTAGTTTGCCTAAATAATGTAACTTATATAACTAAATAATCACAATATCTGCCTGTTCTGCAAGTTACTTGTGCTAATTACAACGTTAACGTTAAGTTAATGTAAATGTTAGTTAACTTCAGCAAATGGTTAGATCTCACCTACCCAAGTTAGTCTACGTTAGCTAACGTTACTTAACAAATGCAATACTGTATGTTTCGTGTAACCCGTGACATCTCTGGCTATAGCAGCTAACAAAAACAAAATCAAAAGTTGTTTTTAAAGTGAGTACCTGAACACAATAGCTATTAAATGTTAATGTTAGCGTTTACGCAGTGCAATGAAAAGGTGAGGTCTAACGTGTGTTAGACAAGCTTATACGCACTAACCGTTGGTGGGCAGTGCAGCACGTCCTGCTGACTGTGACTGTGTTTTGGATGTAGGCGAAATGGAAAAACAATGTTGCCCAATATTTCCATGATCAGTTTGAGGCTTCAATGTTATGTTACAAAATCAAAATGTACGATACATCCAAAACAGTATTGTAGATCTTTAAAAACTGGCACAAATATAGTTGAATTTTGACTCTAGTTTTCTTTAGAAACCATTCCTCAAAACAGGAGTAAATACTGCATTGGTGACATTTACTTAAAATAAACTACAGTGGCTGTGGTTTGTGGTAATAAAGGAACATGTCACCCAGTTCAATGCTGTGGCTGAACTGTTGTTGTTTTTTAACCGTTAACAACGTAGCTCTGTGGCAGAGATATATCTAGCTTTGGACAGACCAAATGTGTTAGTAGGATCAGTTTATTGGCGGTTTGGATCTTTTCATGAAACTTGTTGACAATAAAATAGAATATTACCAGACTTAACCTTTAAGTCTCCTGATAAAATCACACATATATTTTGCAGGAACGTGGAATAAAAAAGGATGGGTATTTTGAAGTCCAAAAAGATGAAACTAAGGGAAAAGCATCCATACAATAAGGACATAAATGGGACCTCAACAGAAGAAGCGGCTGAAAAGGAGACCGATTTACCTGGAAACCTCAATAACACTACTAACACTAGTCAAGGACAAGGCCATACTCAACTTTTCAGTCATCAAATGGAACCCAGCCATGGTAATGAAGCAATGCTCACAAGGATGCACCAAGTTCCTGCTTTTGATGTCCCTCAAAACAGAGAACAAAGCACTCGCAAGGCTGTGAACCTTTCACTGGATGCTGACCCAGTAAAATATATCCCATATCTTGCCTCAGCTGTAAGAGTGACTCAACAACACACATCTCTAGCAAATCCTAAAGATAATAAAACCAGTACTCCAAAACAGATGGATGCTCTGAAGTCAGACCTCTTACAGCGATTTCAGGGTGTAAGTGAAATAATATGCCAGAAGCAGACAAGACCTTCAGCAGCACAAGTGCAACAACAGGCAGAACCTGTGCAGCACCAGAGAAAGCAACATGAAAACAGACAGGTGATGTTTGGCCTTATTCAACATAAGGAAGATAGACATTTCCCACCGTCAGAGCAGAATCCTGCAGCAAAGGAAACCACAGAGGTTCCGTTACACACAGCATCTGCCTCAGTCCACGTGCCGGCACAGGTGCTCTGCAAAGATGCCTCACCTCACTTAGAATTCAGGTGAGTTGACTACTTATTACGCATAAATAAATGTTATACAGTAAGCATTACAAACTAATGTTATATATTAAACTATAACGTGACATCAGCAATGTTGACCTGCCATATTCAGTGTTGTCCTCAACCTTGTTAAGACCCATATGCACTGCAAGTCTCTATATAATTGGTAACATTAGAACTTGTATCTGCCAACTTCACCAGCTTTGGGAGTAAAGAACAACAAGATATGATGTTTCAATTTCCTGCCCCTAAAAGGCAAGCACATGTGCATCGTATATGCAAGAGGCGGATCAAAGGTGTAACTACAGAAAACCTACTCGGCAAAGAAGCAGAGACACAAACGAAAACAAAGTTCTACAACCCACCAAGTCAAAAGTCCAATTGGGTTCTCTCTAATGTGAATGAATCAAGCTTGACCTGCCTTGCAACAGACGAGGCTCACAATATTGCAGAGCAAAGCGCAACCACAAAACTGTTTATTGCTGAAGTGCCTGCCGCCATGCCTGCAGAGCCACCCGGCAATTCAAGACAAATGTCAAGTCAGCCAAAAGCTCAGGTCAGCGATGTGGAAAATGTACTGAACAGCGTCACCAACGTAGCGGTGGATCATCAATATTGGTCCAGTGCCAAATCCAAAAGCAGCCATGCTTTTGCTGCCAAAATGAGGCAAAGGCAGAAACTAGCAAAGAAAATAAAGTCTCGGTCAGACGGTAAGAGCTCCCACCAAACAGCTGGAGAAACTGTCTATGCGGCCATGGAAGAAAACGCCACCAAGAAACACGAGCCACACCAAATATCTCAACCCAACAAAGCTGACAATGATACCAATGGGAGCACTTGCATACAAAAAGTCAAGGTGAATGCACCAGCATTACAGGTCCTAGTAGTTGAAGAGATACCTACAGGTGCCCCAAATAATGCTGTCACTCATAACCCAACAACTTCAGGCCCAGACACGAGCACCGGACTCCAGCATGAACCTAAGGGACCTCAAGAGACTGCTGTTAAGCCAAAGAAAAAGCGCAAACTCAAAGAAGTATATCAAAACCTGCCTAAGAATACAGGAAGTGTCACAGCGAAAGAAGAGATTAATGGGAATATGGAAGAAGAGATAAATGGGATGAATAGTCAGGCTGAAAAAGAAAAACATGAGCCAGCCATCACCTCTGCAGTAGCTCCTGATTTGGTCTGTGCCGAGGGTCGCTGGCATCCATTTACAGTGAATCAGTCCTGTTCCCACAGGGTGCACTGTCGACATAACCCGGGGACGGGTTTGCCACAAAACGTCCAAAAGTGGTGAGCTACATGTTACACTTCAAGCCAGTTTACGGTTTTAGTCAATGTTAAAGTAAAATCTGATTAACTGCATTTTTTATGTTTTACACGATCTTAAGCCAAGAAAATGAGCTTAAACTCTTGTGTTTTGTATTGTTTCTTTGCCCACCACCTCCACAGGTTTTACGAATGCCCAAACTACCTGTGTGAGCCTGCTTGGATCATAACAGCAAGACTTGCAGCTTGCATAGCACTGAAGCTGACAGTTGAGGAGGAAGAAGATTCTCATCAATGACAGAAGACATTCAAAATACTTTACGTTAATGACCTGCATTTTGTAGATGAATTAGTTGTAAAGTGTAAAATAAACTGAAACGCAGTCATTCAAAACGTTTATTTTCTGAATTGTTTATTGCAGACAAAGATTTGCATTGTAATATCAACTGGATTACAAACCATCTAGGGAGGAAGAGGCTTTACCATTTAGAAAACACTCAAACTTCAATGCTGAAGGATACAAGGCAAGGGCAATACATTTCCGTGAGCTCTACTAAAAGGAGAAAATTTATTTTGTATATAAAAAAAAAAGAGTTTGCTTGAATTGCGGGAAAAAATGTTTAGTTGATAGTTTTGTGTGACACTGACAGACAAAGTCACAGGGGGGTGTTTGTAATGACTTTTCTTGTATTTGTAAAAGAGCTGAGGCCCAAGGGTCACCAGTTGGGAAAAACCCTTAAAAAGGTCAGTTTTAATGTTGTACAGATGGCATCTTGGATACAATAATTAACTGTAACATTGAAAGCCCTGAATGTCTTCAATAAAATGTAGATGTGTAGCAATACACCTGTGAGACTTTAAGTTGTGTTCCCCATCTTTTAAAATGAAAGCAAACTTCCAGACAGGAAGACCTGCAGATAAGTCGAATACAGGAAAAATAAACGTTTAGGTGTATGGTCAACAAATCAGCCACTCTGGAAATCAATGAAGTCATATCACTCAGGGAAACTGCATTTGAGCTGACTGGATGTTCACTAGATCAGCTGCATGTGTTTCTGAGTGTGTTTGTACATGTCTGAGTGTGTTCCTGGGGGCGGATTACACAATCATTTCCAGCTGTCGTGCATATTCGATGACCTGTTGTGCCAGCTCTGTAGAGGGGATGGTCACCTCTTCCGTCCGCTGCTGCTGACTGGTGAAAGAGTAATAGCCATCTGGGCTCAAACTCCATCCCCTCTGAAATGAGATAGAACAATCAGTTTTGACTGTTTGGCAATTTAATTTGTTGTAGTCAAGAATCGGAAATTAAATTACAAGAAAAAACGTTTTAAGAACAGCGGAAAGTTAAACAATCAAGTTATCTATAGTTTCAGTCAATGCCTGGATACTTTTTCCACCTTAAATTAATTGTTTAAAGAGTTTTGATTTATTTAAATACTACCTATTGGACCAAAAAATAAATGTTGTTCTGCATTAGGCTCGGCTTCGTTTTAGAACCTTATCAGGCTTTTGCTATTGTAACAATTAATCACATTTGTAAAATTACATGCATTTTCAGGTTCAGCAAGGTAAATACAAACTGTATCTGTTGTTAACATAAGCACACTTTTTCTCCATCTTAACGAGAAAAGTATGAATAAACATCTCTAATAGAAATAACACCCGAGGGAAAAGTAGCTAAAATCTACTAAATTATTTGAAATTTGTCTTGGTATGTTTTAGGTACCAGCCGTTGTGATAACCTGTCTTTTCTTCAGATAAATAAAACCCCAATAAGTCAGTCATCTACAATGGAGAATATTAGTGGACACAATCTTATGTTTCCTTCTTGTAATCTCTGTATACTACTTAGAATTTGACATCTAATTTAAGTTTGCTTCCGAAACCAATTTATACATACCTTCTTGGCATACTCTGTCATCTTTTTCGGGGAACTGAAGAAAAGCACACGGGTGGCTTCATTGAACTGGATCTGCTCATATGCTTTCTCTATGCAACCTGCGATCTCATCACTGCAATTAAAAAAAGGTCACAGCTTTAGTTGAACATATCTTTGTCATTTTATCACCTGGTCTTTTTTGAGCCCTGCTGACAGCACAATCAAGATTAACCCTAATAAAAACGGTATTCTTCCTCATAAATTAAAATAACTATGCTGAAGGTGTGTTGATGAATGGTTTTAATAAACTGTCAACCAATCATGACATACACCAGTATTTTCCACAGCCATAAGCAACATTTCAAAACTACAAGATCATTGGGACCTGAACCAAAACATACTAAATTATTTCACAGCCAAAATAAACAGAATTGGTTATAAAGTACACATAAAGGACTGCATCAATGACACAATTGTAGAAATGACAGTAGGCATGGTTACCATATGGATGCTTACCGAATTGTGTCGAGCAGAATATCTATAAAAAAGGTGTAGCTCTCAGCAGGGATGTTGCCTTTGGCAAGAAATACCTTGTTGTAGCTTCCTTCCATCAAGTACTGAAAATGTCAGGAGAGGATATAAAACATTACAGTGGTATTAACATACAAGTTATTATTGACATTGTAATAATTTGTGCCAATTAATTAGTAATTTGTACCTTTGAATTCATAATTTGAGAGTACAACATATCACAGACAGTACATCCATGTATCTTACGGCAAAATCAAACTGTATTAAATCTTGGTGATCGGTGTAGATCGTCCATCACCTGATTTTCACCATCTATTTTGCATTAGAGGTGTGTCTGCACATAGCAGTCAAACCTGGTCAGCCAAAAGTAAACATGGTGTACTGAAACGTCTATTGTAATACGAGAATATTGTATTTCTTACTACAACTGACTGACTATGTTGAGGAGATAATGACTAATAGAGTGAGAATGATAATTTTAGGGAATGAATTCAGTCATTTGAGGGCACCACTACACCGCTAATAGCCTGCCAATAAACCCCTGGGTCCTCCTCCCTAATTGACTAGACAACCCACAACCAATAATGTAAAGTACAGATTTGCAGGTAAAAATTACTAATTGAACGCACAAATACCAAAATGTTACCCTTGATACCTGGTCAGAGCAGAACAACAATGTGATATCAAAACCTGAATTGTGACATGTCTAGAGGTAAATTGCAGCACCTGCTCTAGGGACACTGGGTGTCTGATGTATACGTTGGTCTGAATATCTCGTGCACTCAGTCTCTCAAGTTCTGTGTGAAACTCAGACACGCGGTTCTGTGAGAGCAGGAAGAGCAGGTTCAGTCCAAGTAACTGGTGCATGTAGGCAGCTTCAGGCAGTTCCTCCCTTAATGACAAAAGGTAAAGAAAGAGCAATGTTAGAAAAGCCCAGTGAGTACTATGTCGTAAAAACCTATTACCCATTAAAAAATAAAAATGTGCCATTACTTGTAATCAAAGTAGTAACATTTTAGCTGGGCCATGTATCTCTCAAAGGATGGGATGTCCTTCTTGAGGATACTCCACAAGGCTCCAATTTCAAGGACATCACCTGCAACATAGATACAAACATGTCTTAATTAGGGAAATCTTATGAATAACTGAATTACTACTATGTCAATCTCTAATCCATGATCAATATCAATGTTGTCTGTCAGCTTGATCTGCCACATATACTCACGAGCTAAAATGAGCTGCTGCTTAGTGAGCGCGGACCCAGTGGTAGGTAAGAAGTTTAGCTCCAGTAATGAAACCTGTAAAAAGGAGTTTGGTGTCATTTTGTACTAAATGTCAAACTTAATGCGTCACTTGTGTTATCCTATTTTTTTCTCATAATCCAACATGATGACACTAATCTCTCATCAGATGTGAAATGTAACTACAGACATTTACTCAAGTTTTGTACTTAAGTAGCATTTTGAGTTGCTACTTTCTACTTCACTACAATTTGGAGGCTAATATTGTACTTTATTCTTCACTACTATTTGACAGCTTCAGTTTCTAATAACATTACAGATTCAGGTTATTCATATCTATAATGGGCCATTATTGGCAATGAGTACTTTTACTTTTGGTAAATAAAGTATATGTTGATGCTAACATGTGTGTGCTTGTACTTAGGAGTTTGAAAGCAGGACTCTTACTTGTAATAGAGTATTTTTTACACTGTAATATTGCTATATTTACCAAAATAAAATATCTGAATATTTATTTTACATCTGTCCTTCCTAATACGTGATGTCAGCTAAATAAAACATCTAAAAACAATAGAATTTCAACAGAGGAGTTGCAACGTAATAATCAATAAGAAAAAAGCTAACGTTAGCGGAACAACAAAGCGGAATGTCGTCTCAAATATCTTTCGCTCAAATATTTATTTCAGCTGTCAGTTCCAGGTTGAAACTAGTTGGACAATGACTTAGCCAACAGTACGTTTACGTTAGCAACACAGACTGTTTCCTGCCTCTCGTAACAGAAAAATCAGCCAAACACTAACATGCAGTTAACAAATAGAAACTCAATGCTATCGCTCCAAAGGGAATATCATTGTAGGGGTCTAAAGTTTAGCTAATAGAAAACTCAACACACAACGTTAGCATAGCTAGCCTAAGTTAGCCATCTTAGCTACATTTGCTAACAGCGCGACCGCCTCCTAATAAGCAGTGTTCTGGATTGGACACATACAAATTTAAAAAACAGACAAATACATGTGCGACTCTACCTTAAGTTTGCTCAGAAGTTCTCCACATTTACTCAGGCTTGGGTTTTTCTTGTTCCACTCTGCTTTGAGTGTCTCATACAGCCCAGCAGTCTCTTTCAACGCCATGGTGATTCTGCAAAATGTACGACACCGGCCACCGTAATACGTTAAATTACTGTCGTGAAGTCTTGTTGCCATGGACTGTTTTCCGTGAGACAGACGGCAGTTCACGATGGCGGCATTCGGCACAGAGCGGTGGTTGAATGACTTACCAAACCATACTCTTTTCCAAAAAATACGAGAGAAGTTGGATTCAGAACCCAGCTCAAATGAAAAAGGGATCGCTAAAAACCTCACCTTTTGTTTAGGTGGGGACTTGTTCGTCTGGGACGACACAGACCGCGTGTTTTACACAACCAATTTGCGACAGCTAAACACGGATGAGAGTCGCAGTAGCGGGAACTATCAGACCTTGCTGTGCATCAACCCTCCTCTCTTCGACCTGTGCCAGGTGTTGCTAAGTCCAACTCAGCACCACGTCGCGCTCGTCGGGCAGCGGGGTGTCTCGGTGCTGGAGCTTCCTCAGCGGTGGGGCAAGAGGTCCGAGTTCGAGGGCGGACGAAGCGAAATCAACTGCAAGACAATCCCGGTGGCCGAGCGCTTTTTCACCAGCTCGCCGTCGGTGAGTCTACGGCAGGCGGCTTGGTACCCCAGCGAGACCGACGAGCCCCACCTGGTGCTGCTCACATCCGACAACGCCATCAGGTTTTACGGCTTGAAGTCGCCACAGACACCGGCCAAAGTCCTGTCAGTGTCACAGTCGGAAGATGACAGTAGCAGCCATCGTCCGGTCCGCTCCTATGCAGCATCTCTCGGAGAGATAGCAGTGGCGTTTGACTTCGGGCCGATTTCGTCGCCACTTCGGCAGCTGTCTGGACAGGGCTCCAAAGACCAGCTGGTCTACCCCCTGTACATCCTCTACGAAAATGGGGAGACCTATGTAAGCTACACAAGCCAGGCAAATGGTGTGAGTCTAACTAAACCCGCTGGACCCCTCCCCATGTATCCCGCAGCAGAGGATAACTATGGCTATGATGCTTGTGCCATTCTCTGCCTGCCATGTGTGCCCAGTATCCTGGTCATCGCCACAGAAACAGGCACGCTGTACCACTGTGTGGTGCTGGAGTCTGAAGAAGAGGAAGAGACAGGGGCAGTGGAGAAGTGGATCCGAGGCACAGAGGCAGTGCCGGCTCTCTATGTGTTTGAGTGTGTCGAGCTGGAGCTCACCCTCAAAGTAGCCACAGCAGAGGATGAGGAGCCTCAAGAGTTTGATTTC
This sequence comes from Bovichtus variegatus, assembly GCA_943593645.1. Taxonomy (NCBI): domain Eukaryota; kingdom Metazoa; phylum Chordata; class Actinopteri; order Perciformes; family Bovichtidae; genus Bovichtus; species Bovichtus variegatus. Next base: position 4,519,657 of record CALSCE010009465.1, on the reverse strand, counting down.
ACCTGCCCAATCAGACTGCACAGAGACCCCCTGTGCCAGCACAGGTATCACTGCACCCACGAAGCAGGAGTGCACAGTGTGGGGCTAATCTGGGTCAACAGGCTGCAGAAGTTCCTCCAGTCAGGTGAGGAGGATAAAAACAGTCTCCAGGAGCTGGCGGCTGAGAAGCGCTGTATTGTCGAGCACATTCTTTGTACCAGACCTCTCTTAACTAGTCAGTCAGCTCCGGTTCGTGGCTTTTTGATTGTGTCTGACCTCTCCTTGGGCGCCACCATGATCTGCATCACCAGCACCTACGAGTGCATCCTGTTGCCCCTGCTGAGCTCCATTCGTCCTGCCTCCCCTCCCCTGCTCTGTTCACATCCAGGTCCAGGCTCTGGTAGCTCCCCTCTGCGCGGGCTGGCCGACGACTCTTTCGAGCAGCACATCCGCAACATCCTGGCACGTAGCTCCACCAACCCTCTTGTACTTAAGGCTGGGGACAAGGACACGTCACCGCCACCTCCCGAGTGTCTGCAGCTCCTCAGCAGAGCCACGCAGGTCTTCCGTGAGGAGTACATTCTCAAGCAGGACATGGCCCGTGAAGAGCTGCAGAGAAGGGTAAAACTCCTGACAAGCCAGAAGAACAAGCAGCTGGAAGAGTTGACTCTGTGCAGGGAGGAGAGGAAGAGTCTGAGAGAGGCAGCCGAGAGGTTGGCTGATAAGTACGAAGATGCAAAGTATCGGCAGGAAACCATTATGAACGGGGTTAAAAAGGTGCTGGGCAGCCTTCAGAGCCAACTACCCATACTGTCCAACAGTGAAAAGGATATGAAGAAGGAGCTGAAGACCATCAGCGATCAACTGAAACACCTGGACAACTGCATCAAACAGGTGAACATGAAGATGGACTACCAGAAGACACAAGTGGATAAAGATGTGCCTGCCGACAGGACAACTGTCTCACTCAATGCCCACCAGAAGAAGGTTGTTCAGGATGTCCTCAGAGAACAGGGACAGCAAATCGGTGACATGATGAAACAGATCAAAGACATCAAAAGCCATTTTAGCTTCTAAGCGCTGCAGAAAACAGGAAAAAATGTAGTGCAAACAATTGGGGAAATAATTTAAATGCTTGTTCAACTACATAATCTTAAATCTGCCTGTGTGACATTTGATGAGAAGCTGGAATGAGTGCTTTCTTCATGAGTTAATGTGCCATGTGTGGAATGGGTATTTGAATCTAAAGATATTTTATATACACTGATATAACTTTACCTTTGATACTACATGTTGTTTGTTCTTTAACAGGGATACAATAGATTTGCCTTCATGTCTTTAATAGCATTCATATTTCTTACATCAGTGTTTCTAAATGTTAAGGTTTGAGTCGGTTAGTTAGTCAAAGCAAAATATGCCATGTATAGGCAAGAAAAAGGGGAAATATTTTGAACTTTTTCAACAGGATTTGCTCACTTTCTGGACAAATAATAAAAAATGAAAGTTCTCTTTAACTGTCTTTTCTCATTTGTATCACATATCAGCCAATTACTATTTTACAAGTGAATTAAAAACATGATTTAAAAAAATGCTCAAAATGCATTCTTAAATTAAAAGGCTATAGCATTTTATTAGTTATGGCTTAACATTAAAATGTTTTGCACAAAAGAAGGACTTTGCATTTTGACCCACATCATGGCTCACTTCAGGCGCAGTATGGACATGAGGAACAATCAAAGCCACCAGTGTTGCATATGTGCAGACTTGGGGGGATGTTAACATATCCTAAATGCAGTGGTTCCCAACCTGGGGGTCGTGAGGCCTTTTTGATTTTAAGGGGTGTAAGACACCTTATTTTATTTTTTAAAAATATACAGTTGGGTTTTGGCTCTGGATTTTATTCATATCTGTGAAGAAAACTAAATGAAATTGTTATTTTTAAAGTTTGGATTGTTTTTTATTAATGAAGACCTGAACACAAGCTGCTATATTCACAGAGCTAAACGTCCTGCATTAGAAAAGTACGCAGTTACAACAACGAAAGATCTAATTGAACAAAGGACAAGTACAGTGAGAAGAAAAGACTGAATGTGTCAAAAAGAAGCCTATAAAGTATTTATGATTGTTAAAATAAAGATAATACAGACAGAATTGGATTAAAAATTCCTAAAAATAACAGAAGAACTGATCTCTGATGCAATATTCACAGGAAATAACCTGCTCAAAATTCATCCAAATCGCTTGTTTTACACAAACTTCCTGCAGTTACGGCGTTAACTATTTGGTTTAATTGTACAGTTTATCAGTTGTTCTGTAACAACAGTGGTTCTGCTGTTCTATCCATTAAATATAATATATAAAAGAAAATATGTCGCTTAACGTTAGTCAGCGGTCAGTTTACTCAATGCTAGAACAGGGGTCCTTTAAGGAAAAAGGTTGTGAACCTCTGCTTTAACACACCCAGCTGCATGCCTCCAGTCTGCCCTCTACAGTCGAACACGGTTGTGTACAGTTCCAGTGTACGGCTGTCAGGAATCCTGTATCCACCAGATGTCACCCCACTCCAGAGATGGTGACCTCCAGTTTTTTTTTTTTTTTTTTTCCTATGGCAGGTTTGCTGGTGAGGAATTCCCCACGTAAACACAATGACGTACACGGAGACCCCGGGTGCGTTGAGTAAGCTTCATTGTTGGGGACTCCTGATGTTTGAGGGGCTCCTCTGCTGCTGGCAGCTGCAAGTCTCACCTCATCGCTGCGTTAGCTCGATTTAAGTAAACATGTGAGATGGTTTATGACTCAGCACAGCCTAATTATCTAACAGGCGGGCATTGTTCAAACTGCTGTGGGGATGTTCTTATTCTACTCCTTAAAATGGCATGGGTAGACTTGAAAATACACAAGAAGCCAGCACAAGTTCATTTCTAGTCGAGAAACTGTCCATAAGAACAACTCAGTTGAATGTTGTCACCTTACTTGACTTTTGTTCACACATCACCTCGCTCTTTCTCTCTCGCACACCCCAAAACCCACAGGAGAGGGTGTGGTGTGCTGCAGGTCTAGTTTAGGAATTCTCCAAATAGGGGGATGTTGTTAAAGTATTTTATAAAGGTACAGTGTCTACATTCTGTGTATGAGCCTGAGGAAACTTAGCAGACCCTAGGAAAGGAGATATTAATAACTCTTCGGCCAACCCTCCACATTCTTCACATGTGAGTCACTGTAAGCCAGAGAGCAGGGAGGAAAGGGCTGCTCTGCCTCTGTTTCTCATTTGTGTTTCTTTCCATGGAGGAGTGGAACAGGGAGGCGGGGAGGCCACCCCTTCTTTTTCTGCGAACCTTATGTTAAACACACACACACACAGGGCTCTACACGGGACACATATTTGTGCTTATACCGCATAGTGTACACAGGATAAAACCGAAAACATTCAGAGGCATGCTAGTGAGGGAGCGAATGTAGAACTAACAGAGATGGGGGGGGGGACTATTTAACCGTGTGTGTGTGTGTGTGTGTGTGTGTGTGTGTGTGTGTGTGTGTGAGAGAGACAGAAAAGGCTTCAGATGGTGGGAATAAGAGGGGGGAGAGCCTTGGAAAATGGTGGTATGTGAACCTGGCAGGGGAGAGTGACTCACTGTTTATCTGGTCCGTCACTGAGAGACCAAACAGAAAAGAAAATCTTGTTAAAAGAGTGCCGAACTAAATGCACTCAACCATTAGTTCTGCGTCATGTACTTTATATATGTTTAATTGTAGACATTTTCAATGCTATTTCTTTTTAGTTATAAAAAGGATCACTCTAGAGAGAAAACACAGTCAGGGAATTTTATTTGGTTACAATAATAGTTAACATAAGAACAGTTGGTGGAGGTGTGTACAGTAGTCAGTAATATATCAATCATCAATCAAAAGTTAATCTCAGCATGTCATGTTCTTTTATACAACTGAGCTCTAACTCCTGCAAATACAAAACAACAGCAACATTACAAAAATAATATATAAAGTTTATGCACAAAATGGTGGCATGTAAAGCATCAAAAGTGAAATGCATTCAGGTTATTAATAGAATTGTGCTGACTGTTTGAGTCGAAAATGCTATAAACAAATAATTTGAGCAATATAAGTCTTTTTAAAGAAATTTGTATTTGTTACCATCGCTGGAATGGCCAGACATGAAAAATAAATGGCATAATCCCACAAATTATCACCAAGATAATACTGTGCCTCTCCAATCTAATCACTGAAGGAATGTTTCATTTAAATGATTTAATACAGAAAGGTTTAGCTCTGTATTCTGTTAAATATATACTGAATACTGCTCACCTCTGCTCTGCAAACACAAGTAGATATATTTTTAAAGCTCATCATAAGAAGCTAACTTTGAGAAGCCAAAAAGAAGAAGCAACCAGACCCGTGTGACTTCTTAATACACAATCTTTTGCAGTAAGCCTTTAGTCTCAAAGACTTACCCTTTAATACAGTATGTTCCATTGTGCAAGACCAAAATCAGTCTTAAGAGGAAAGTTAAACGCAGTACATACAAACATTTTGACTTGGGTCTGGGGGGGAAAACAAGAGCAAATACAAGCAGTAGCACAGCGAATAGAGAAGAGTCTCTCTCAGCTCCGGGAACTTTGTCTATATATCAGAACCCTTCTGCCTGCGTTTGGAGGGTGGGATCAGACGTGTGGGAAGCTCCGGGGGCAGACCATGGCCCTCTAGTTTGACCTCAATCAGGTGGCTGGCCAGGGCAAATTCTTCATCATCCAGCATGCCATCGTGGTCCACATCCGACAGCTTCCAGATGCGACCCAGCACAGAGTTGGGCAAGCGGGAGCTCACCATCCAGTCCTTCGCCTTGTTGCCGCTCAGTTTCCCCTCATTGGGAGCGAGGTTATAGAAGATTTCATCATATTTGGGCTTATCTTTGGTCACCACCCAGTCTTCCTCCTCCTCGCAGCCCTCTCCGTTCTCCTCGGCAAAGGGGTCGCCCTCTCCGAACGGTCCGGCACGGGTCCCTATGAAGGCTCCACCCTGCACGCCTAGTTGCTCACCTGCTTCCAGCTCTTCCTGCCGCAGGAGGGGCATCAGTTTGGCAATGTCAGCGGAGAGCAACTCATCCAAGGCTGCCATCAGGTTAGGCTTCAAGGTTTTGAACTTGTTGAAATCATGAACCATCAGTTGCTCCTTCAAAAAGAGAGTGATAAACACATGTTAGGCAGTAAATTCAAATGTAACTAAACTGTTAGTAGGTAAAGAGAAGTCTTAGCATAATTGCCTCTCAGATTAAAAAATAAAAATAAAAATATGTATATATATATATATATATATATATACATATTGACAAAACAGACTCAGACTAACCTGCATTTTAGCACAATCTGGGAAATCTCCAGCAGAAATGTTGTGCTGCAGCTGAATCTTGGAGAAAATCACCGGCAGCTGGTAGATCAGATTCTTCTTTTTATTGTCCTTCCTGAAGACGGAAGGCATCTCCTGCTTCAGATAGCTGATGATGTGAGCATGGACCTGGGATTAAGAAAAACACGACACACTTACCAAGGTTTAAAAACACCTAACGACTGCAGTAATGTCAATGTTAGTAATCATTTAGTGAACACATGTTGACACGCCAATAAAACCCACCCTGACCAGACGTGCCCTCTTGACCAGGTCATTGAGTTTGCGTAAAGCTGCATTTCGAGGAAGGTTTTGGATGTCATTGAACAGATCCTCCTCCTCCAGCTCAAACAGCTTCCGGTTGTCTGTAACCATCAGCGGCTCTGACCAGAAGGAGCCGATGTAGACGCGCAGAACCTCCGGGGTGCCAAACACCTTCCCCAGGGACCACATGAGTGCACCGTACACTCTCATCAGCTGCTGGGTGCCCACCATGTCTGCCTTGTTGAGCACCACACGCAGCTTGTCCTCGTTGCCTTTCAGGGCACCGATGGCCTCGGAGAACTCGTCTGAGATCTCCAGTTTATGGGCATCAAAGAGCAGAATGATGCGGTCCACACGCTCCGCAAACCAGCGCAGCACAGCTGGGAAGTCATAGCCTGTTTGGATAGATAACAGTTGAATAACTAAGATATTCAGAAATCTAAACCGTATGCACTAAACAAAAAAGGAAAAGGGTCAGGAGAGGGGAGAGGGTTGACACAGACACAAACCCTTCACACCTCTAGGCCGTATCTGTACGTTCAGACACCGGGGCTTCATTGTATGCAAGATAGCACATTGTAGAAACAATCGTTTGACTATTAACATGGAAAATATCAGTTTACAAGTCCAGTGGTGGAAAGTAACTAAGTACATTTACTCAAGTACTGTATTTAAATACAATTTTGAGGTACTTGTGTAATTTTATTTTATGTTACTTTAAACTTCTACTACACTATAATTCAGAAGCACATATTGTACTTTTTACTCCATTTATTTGATAACTTTAGTTACTAGTTACTTTAAACATTACGATTATTAATACTAGGAATAATAAGTAAGTATTATCGACAAATACAATATGGTATATTGTTATAGATTAAGCCACCCATCAGTATATTAAGTAATTAAAATAAGCCCCACATCAGTTTACCAGCTGCCACATTAATGTGATATTTACATTGGTCTATCACTAATTAAAATATAACAATATAATGTGTATTATTTTGAAATGGGCATTTCTGCATAATGAGCTCTTTTACTAAAGTAAAATATCTGATTCTTCCACCACTGTACTAGTCTAACAAGCCAATTTTCATATTTTTGAGTGATCAACATGATCATACTAAAAAGTTCAGTTCACCCAAATTACATAAAAAAAACATATTTTCTCACTTATCTCCTATGGTATAGCCATAAAGATAGTTTTTGTTCTTATCCTCTGAGGTTTTAAGTTATCCACCTCTGAATTCTCTTTCAATGTGACTGTTTGTGGTGCTCACAGAACAGTATCATCTTTGTCCCAGTTACTGTCTATAACCCACAAACTTCACTGTGATAAGTTTGCGCTGGAACTACTGCTTGCCAACAAAATAGTTTGGATTATCCAGAGAAACTGGAACTCTCTTTTTCTGAAAGGACATGTTGATGCTGAATTTTAAATTTTGCAGTGCTGTGAGCCCCACAAGCAACATTCCATTCACCTCCATTGTATCGGTGGTGGAAACAGAAATCTCACAGACACATATTTCAAAACCTCAGCAGATAAAACCAACAACTATCTGCAAGATACCAACAGTGGTAAGTGAGGAAATGTGTTTTTCACAATTTGGATGCATTGACTCTTTAAACTCGTTAGTTGCTCATGCAGATTGACTTGAGTAATAATGGGTTACTTAAAGCGTGGATGAATAGATGATGATGATAGATATTTCTTAACAGTACGTTCCTGCAGATGTGCTGACATCATTTTTGTCTGTACCATCTCTGTTCCTGATTATGATTTTTTTTGGCTGCTCAGTGTACTGCTAAGATGTTTTCTTGCCTTGCTGCCAAGTGTTATTGTGACAGAGTAAACTGGTCCCATGAGTTAGCCAGGCGTGCCAAGGAGATGAGTTTGTGAGCTGAAGTTCAGGGTTGTGCATCTCTGCAGGCCCCCCATATTCCCTCTCCTCACCTTTGTAATGCCTCTCACCTCGGCTCACTCTCTGCTTAGCACCGGACAGGATCCCCGGTGTGTCAATAATGCTGATACTCTCCAGGACCTGGTTGGGCATCTGGGCGCACTGGAACCTGTTTTTTTATTTTTTTTTAGATCAGCAGACAGGACATATAAACAACCAGAAGACTTAAGTTCAGAGAAGTCAGTTTTGTTTAAAACCAATGCACAAGGAAAGAATCTAAATCACGTGAAAAATGATGAACTCTTATCGAAGAAGCCAACGTGATCTTAGGAGCAGATTGGAAGCTGCCCTCTCCGTACCCCCCACCCCTCCCACTGCAGGCCATTGTGTTCAAGCAGGCCTCTCATTGCTGTGGGCTTCCTGAAGGAAAATGACCACCACCGCCAGAATCAAACAATAAGGCCAGCTAACGATGTGTGGCTTACAACAACAATACCACTTCCTGCGGCTTATGAGCTTAACGAGCCCACCGGTCCCAGAACAGGAAGTCAAAGCAAAAAGAGAGACGCAAATACGTTCACAAACACACCCTGCTGAGGGAGAGAGGGACTCCGGAAAACTGGCATCGGAAATTTCACGCAAGAGCCGCATCAATAGTAGGACTGTATGTTCACTTCTAGCCTGCATGTCCATGTTTCTAGCAACTAACAGCACTTTATTTTACTAAAACATGTGACTTCAATCTTGGTTTACTTTAGTGGAAAAAGATACACAGAAATCTGGCAGCACAGACGGTAAACAGAGAAGGGGAAAGAGCGCCAGTGTTAAGCTTGTTCTTACAGGTTCCATGAACCTCACAAAGACTGTGACTTCATTTATTTTTCTTTGCCCTGAGGGGCTGTGGAGCCCTCTGACCTCGTCTTTGAACTTGCATACATAGCAGTTCCTGTCTGAGTGCATTAGCTTTCATCACCCTCTCGGGTGATGTCGCTCCCTTTCTCCATTTTTCCACAAATAAGGCATGTGCCTCCCCGCTCTGAAATTTGGCACAAGGGCTTGAAATTCCATAGAGCTAAAAAACCTTCTGCTATCTCTCCTTCCTTGGGTTCTCTCACAGAGTCCATTTCATGCTGGTATCTATCTGGCTCCCTCAGTGGAATCTTTACACAACACTGTGTGTACTGGACTTACACTGTGAATAAAATCCCAGCTCTCACCTGTTGAGAAATGTGTTTCCAAAAGGGTTGAGTTTGCGGAAAGGCTTGTTGGGGTCTACGATAAGTGCATTCCCAGGGATGACTCCCTCCACCTCCCCATGCATGACTGCAGTGAAGCAGTCAGTGGTGGGTTCAGGTCCCACCCTGCTCCCAGGAATATCCTGCTCCAGAAGATACCTGTCAATCACACATATGATTATTTCAGTACTACTCACATACAATGTAACAGTGGAATGTTTGATGCAGAGCTGTGATGTCTTACTTTATGAACGTTGTCTTTCCAGTGGAGTACTGTCCCACCACCAGCACCATAGGCTTATTATCAAAGTCTGCATCCTCCAGACTGAGAGAGTGGAAGTCATGGAAACCATAGTACTCCTCCAGAGGCAGCAGCTTCTTACGATATAAGGACTTGAGCCCTTCTGTCACAGTGCGGATCACCTCAGGTGTCTTCTTCACATTTTTCCTCCCCCAGCGTGACATGTTGGTTTCCTAAGAAGATGATAGGGAGCTTCTTACGAAAATCAGCGTGCGTGTGTGTCTGTTGTTTAGAGCTGTCCTTCCCGTGGCTGAATCTTGGAAAAGCTTCAGGTGCTTCCTGTATTTATGTGAACACGGCTCACTTTTCCTTGAAACCTGCTCTGCACAAGCCAAGAGGAACGATAGGGCTGATGTTTCGTTTGAAGTCTGGATCTTCCCCTTTGACAACTTGATAACTGTCGCCACACTGATAACTTTTAGCCCCTGTAATGTGGACAGAAAAAACAAGAATAATTCAGTCTTCCTCCACCTGGTGATGGAAGTCTGCCACAACCTAGAGTAAGGATCTGGAGTCAGCTTCAGCCCACCAGGAGTTTGCCAAGCATTGTCAGTACATGCCTGGAGAAAGTTGGTGTTCACGCTGGAAAATTTGCAAACCCAACCCTGCATCAGGATCTGCACAGGCACAGCTCACTTTAGTACAGTGAAGTAAGACATTCCTTTATCTCCTGCACATCATCTGGGTGGAACATGAATTACGTGCATGGTTTAGTTTATTTAAGGAAAATAATCTCATAGGGTAGTCTATACATAGAAAATCACTTATATTTTTTTTAAACTGTAGTCTACACAAACAGAAACCCTGGATTAGGAACTGAAGGCACAACTCATTAGAAGCAGACTGACAAAAGGTAAGACACGTGTCAGCAGACGTCCACTCATCTGTGGCGAGCTTCTCTCCTATTGAACTAGGATAAAGAAAAAATGAATCTGCCCAGACGAGAATATGCAACACAGTCCTGACATGTCACAAGACCAGTGTGGAAAAACTGCTTGTTAAAATGGCGAACCCTGGAGATCTAGAGGAGAGACATTAAAATGAGATTTGACCGCCATTACATACAAAAGTACTGTGCCAGCAGAGCTGTGCGAGTAAAAGTTTCTTTACAGGCTTCCAGTGAGAATCAAAGGCTTGGTTAAGGCTCTAAAGTTTAAGGATGGTGGAAAATGCCTTGTGGGTTTGTGCACCACAAACAAACAGTTATGGACTTAGAGCAAGAAATGTAACATGCAAGAGCAACAAGTATCAGGGGAGTCATACTTTGATATCCAAATGAGGAAATGGAAAAAGTTGTTCAAATACAATATTGAGTTAGAAAGTTTCCTTTTTCATTCATTACGCAGCTAAGTTGTGATATTTGCACTCAAATACCACCAAGGCCGAGTTTCCACTGTACATACATACATTTGTTAAAATACAGGCGGATCATTGTAGCCATGTTAAAAGTAAAAAAAATTGTATTTACCAAGTTATTATGGAGAAAGCAGGCTTCTTCAAGCGCCTTGATCTCTCTCTCTCTCTGCAGTCTTGCCCTCTGGAGTTTGGAAAATATTTTGACTTGAGGAGACAAAAACAGTCTCTTGGAGGAGCTGCTGCTACATGTATGGGTGTACCTCTGACAGCGAATAGGAACCCTCTGTGCAGCGTATACGCAGTTAGATTACAGAGGATCGTTCTTCTCCTGGGTTTAATGTATTTCAGATGAGCTCCAGATCTGGCAAGGTTCCTTACTCGGCTTGCTGAAAGAGCACAGGGCAAACAGTGAGACACACAGGCACACCACACGGAGGCAAAATGTTCTCTCTCCCCTTGCTTGCTTCTCCAAGTTTAATGCACCTCCTCTTCCAGGGATGCCTGGCAACACTGTGGGCAGCACTAACACTATGCTCAGGGCAGGGATGAGCGGAGCTGTGGTCTGAGGGCGTGGACCTGGGGGAGGGGAGTTGTGAATAAATTATTTGGGTGGAGTCTTTTTTTTTAATTCTTTTTAAACCTGACATAACCTCAGTGTCCTCATGCATACTTTGACTGATAATCACAACCATGTGCTGCACCCCTCTAGCAGTAGCCTCTAACTCCTACGTGTTTTATTTCCTACTCGACCTACTGTAACATGTCATACGTTTACAGATGTGACAGTTTTTCCCCTCATCAGTCTAACCCCTCTTGCTCCTCCCAAACTCTGTGAACCCTCCAGGCAATGAAGCACACAAAACAGCTCTACTTTTCCATTTCCATACACCGCCTGCTGGCTGACTGATAGATAACACACCCCGCCACCACCACCATCATCACCACCATCCCCATCATACAATACTCCTCAGTCATCATTAGTCATCCAAAGGAATGCACCCTGAAGCTGGACAAATGACTAGAGGACCTGCAATGTTTCATAAAAGAAGCAAGGTTTAATTTACAGTTTTACTAAATGTACATTTCTTTTTAAAAAGTGTCATTATACACAATAAATACAATACAAAATTAATCTGTAATACTATACTTCAAATTCTCTTACGGTCTTTTTGTACATTATTATTGTTCCTTTTTTTCCATTTCAATGCTTGTGCTGTTTGTGTTTGAATTGTCCACCAGGCTTAAAAAAGACACACAAAAAACAGATTGTAGGCAGAGATACAGTGGCAGAAAGATGAAACACACTGGCTGAGAAAACAGAAAATCAACAGTTAAAACTGGCCCGCCCCCTGCTGACAGAAATGCATTAAGTCCTAACCTGGCATCATAAGCAACAGGGAGGCAGGTGTAGGTGTGTGTAGGTGTGTGTGTGTGTGTGTGTGGTCTAAAAACAAGAACCCAGAAAATCATCGGACATCAGAAGCAGAAAATAACTGAATTTCATAAACATTTACAGTACTTCAGTACCCATAGTACTTTTTAAACAACTTTTCAAAATGATTTTCTCAACATGTTTAACTTTAAAATGCATGCGATATGAAATGCAGGCAAAGGGGAGGTTGAGGCCAATTGACTTTTTCCAGACCAAGAGTATTTAGAGCCTTTGGGTGTAAGGAAATGTATTCTTGATAAAGAGGTGGACTGTATCAATTTAGCATGTGCTGCATCTGTAGGGTTAGGGTTATCTTTCTGATAAGAGAATCAAATTCAGTTGGTAAGGGAAGATAATGTATGTTTTATGACCTTTTGCAGTATGAACCTGGTTATATTCTTTTATGTCTCTCAGCTGCAGGTAGCAAAGTTAAAAAGAGTTGTTGACTTCTTAACTATCTCAATGAGCCGCCTGATGCTCATTGAAACACTGTTTAAACAAGGAGATGAACCGCTGTGGATAAGAGACTGGTGCTCAGGCCAGATGAAAGGAATGTATGAATACTCAATGAGAAAAAGAAAAGATCAGAAGTGTAAAAGGGAAGAAAGAAAAAGAGAAATTCATCCTGTGACAATTTCAGCTTGTTACTCAAGCTTGAGAGCTGAGAGAACACGTACAAAATGCCAGGCATCTTCAAGTCTGCAATTCACAGAGAACATTTTTACCTTTGAATACACTCTCACTTATTCTCCCACGTGTCTACCTCAGGCTGTAAATGACAAAGACATTTCTGGACAATTCAAATGGACAAACAGAGCCAACAAAGCTTGGCAGAGTAGTACAGTGATACTGTTTTCACAGTGCCCCGCTTCCCCTGCCTCCAAATCTGTCTCTTAGCTTCCCCATGTCAGTCTGGCCTGGGGTTGAGGGGCTGTTATCTGCTTTGAGTCTGGGGCACCAGGCTGCCATTGTGGCCACGGCCACCGACCTGAGGGTGCTGGGCCAAGGAGGAGGACGAGGAAGCAGAGGAGGAGGGTGGTACTGAGGGTCTGTGGGATGAGGCTGCCGAGCCCCCTGGGCGCTGGCTTTGGTGTGACCTGCTGCTGCCCCCTTTAATGTGGTGCCCGCGGGCAGAGGGCTCCTGCTGCAGGTTCAGGATGCTGTCGATGGCACACTGCAGGTGCTCGTTCAGAGAGTCATCCGGAGGGCTGCCGCTGGAGAAGCTGGCGTTGTCCATGTCGGGGGAGTCCGACTTGCAGCGTTTGGCAGGGAGCAAAGAGTCTCGTGTGAAGGAGGACTCTGGAGAGGGAGGCCTAGGGGCATGCTGGTCCATTCTGAATGTCCCACCTGCCCTATGTCTATTTTTCCCACTCGCCCTCTTGTATTTACTTACATCTGTCTCTAGGTCTGTGTGGTCCTCCCCTCTCTCCTTTGCCACTTCCCTGTCTACAAGCTGCGGGAGATGATGGTGTTGTGTGGTTTTGATACCACGGTTAAACACCTCGTCCATCACGTCCAGCCCCTGCATTGCACTCCCTAAACGGCCCGTTTCGTGGCTCGGCTCTGTGTGAGTGTGTGAGGCCTCCCTGCCTCTTTTCTCCACCTTCACACTGGCTATAACTGTCCGCTCTGAGGGAGGAGATGAGGCCTCGTGCCTCGGGGGTGACGGTGTGGGTCTGGGGTAGGACAAACTTTCGTCTCCTCCCCCTGGGACACCAGGTCTGACCCGGGGACTAATGTTTTCCCGGTAGGTTTTTCGAAGGGGGAGACGGCATGTTGTCTGTGAGGGAGTGGCAGTGGAGGCAGAATTGTGTTTGACCCGACCCTGGTGGTCCAATGTCCCATTCATTTGAGTGGAGGTGGAGGAAGAGGAGGAGGAAGTGGACAACGACCAAGTATGAGAAGAAGACGTAGAGGAAGATGGGGCTGCATTGGGGGGAACATTACCTTTCAGTGGAGGGTCACACTGAGTGGTTGCTGTGGTGACCGATGAGGCAGTAGAAGCAGTGCATATGGGGGACTGAGTTTTGATGACTGTAGTAGGAGGAGTTGATAAAGGGTGGGACTTTGTGTGTGGTACAGCAGCTTCGAACTGGGGCTGAGTCTGAGGCTGGGATTTGGACTGGCTGCTCTGCTGAGGTTGAGGTGTGTGCACGGGGTCTAAGGCAGTGTTGTGGACCACCTTACTGAACCCCGTTTGATCCTGCTTGATCTTCAGCTTCAAGCCAATTCTCCTGCGAGCCTCGTAGGTCTTCATAGGCGGTTTGCTGGTTCTCTGTGGGAGAGCGTCGTCATCATCGGCCGCTTGAGAGTTGGAGGATGAAGAGGAGAAAGAGGACGATGCTGCTGGGGTACGACTGAAGGAGGAGCTCTGGCCGGTGGGTTCGGCCAGCCTGCCTGCTGCAGCTGGAGGTGCGGGACAGCTGCTGGACCAGGAAACAGAGGCTCCACCTCCACCCTGCTTTATTACAAGTTTGGTAGGGGGGAAAGGGGATGCGGAGGGGGTGGGAGGAGGTGCCGGAGCTGGAGCAGAGACTGGAGCCGGAGCAGGAGCCAGGGCTGGAGCTGGGATGGGGCCGGGAGGAGGGTTTGGGGCAATGTTTGTGAGAGGGGCTGGGGCAGGAGCTGCAGGTGCTGGAGCAGGAACAGCAGCAGCTACACCTCCACTCACTGATGTAGGCTCAGCAGAAGATGATTTCTGTTGGGATGAAACTGCACTCTCCAACATGCGCGCGTTTGCCACAAACTCCTCTGCAATGAAATAAACAGAATAATATCATTAGCAAACACTTCATTTAGATTAAGACAACCACGAAACTACGTATGGTCACAAACAGTGGGAGGATACCTGGTCTCTCCTTGGCCAAAATCCTGTCCTGACTCAATGCAATCTTCTCCTCCTGAATGAACATCCGGTCAATCATCACCATCTCTGCCGAGGGGCCCAGTCTCTGCTCAGGTTTAAACGCCAAAAACCATCAGTTCAATATCAATTCAAGACAAAGAAGACAACAAGAAGGCATATGGTGAAAACGCTGGTTTATAAACTTACTTTTGACTCTGCAAAGAGCAGGTGGCGATACTTATCCAGCATGGCCTGGGTCCTTTTCAACAGATGGCAGGAGACCGTCTCAAATTCATCATCAACTGTGCAGGAGAAGCAAGATGTTCGTGAAGATTGGGAAAAGGTTACAAAACTGTATATTTTTTTGCACTAAGGCTAGGGAGTTTGTTACCTTTTTGATAGTCTTGAGAAGAGTTGGCAGTTCCTTGGTAGAGATGGTAAGGCAGCAGGCTGTGCAGAGTGTCCTCAAAAGAGTGGAAAGGCGCACTGTAGTTCGGGTGAAGCACTGAACCCTGCTGTTTCCTCAGCTGTTCTAGCATCCTGCAGTGAGGTTTGCATAAAGAAATACTTTTACTACACAATACTACTACAAAAATAGCATTATGGAGACAGTTGAAATAAGAAATGTAAATGCATGCGGCACAAACCTGGCTTCTTTGCTGGGCTCTGCACTGAAAGGCATCTTCATTGTTGTTGTCTGCGATGAACAAACATTAAAAGCAGATTAGACCTTCAAGCTGAAGCTTAAATATTAGCGGTAGTCTTCCAGGAGCTCACTAACATGCAGTGACAGTTTACCTGAGTTTGTATTGGAGCTGGGGGCTGTGGAGCAGGCATTTGAGTCAGACTAGTTCCTAACACCTGTATCTGGATCCCACCTTTCCCAAGAGTCATCCCCCCAACTGAGTTGATCACCCCTGGCTTTGGCTGAACCTGTAGGGGAAATCAGAAGGAGGGTTAGACGCTGAAAAAATACATGAAAGCGAACATTTTAAAGACATTATGCTAATTCAGTATTGCATGGTGGGAAAATGTAGCACACAACGCACAATGACCACCATGCATGTCCTAGAAGGATTTGGCTTTGAGACGTAATTTGTACCTGTGCAGGCTGAGTAAGGCTGGCAGGCGTGACAGTCTGATTCACCATTGCTCCAGCTGGCCCTTGGGCTCCTGAGAATACCTGTAAGTCACTTGATGCTAAAACAAGAGGAAATAAAAATCAAAATACTTTAGAAGTGTGTTCAGGGTCCTGCTATTTTGCGTTGTTCGTGGCGAATTGTTTCTAACCTGTAGCAGGAGTTTTGACGAGCACTGATGTCGGCTGCAGCACTGACAGAAGCTGAGCAGGTGTACCAGTGCCGCCTGATGATGCAATCACCAGTTTATCAACAGGCACATCTTGCTGGGCGCTGAACTGACTGGTGGCTTGAGGCTGAGACTGAGCAGACTGCTTGGCCTGCAGCAGGATGTTCTGCTGCACCTGAAAACATATTAGGACAATTGTTTCCATGTTTTTGCACACAAGAGATTCTAGATGAACCAGTTTGGTTTCCTAAAGCGGACTCGAATGCTGGTTGGTTTTGGTAAGTTGATCACCAATGCAATCATTAGCTGGTATAGCTACTCACCTATTGCAAGTAGTAACCTATGGGATGTTTTTGCCCTTTCTTTAAATATATATTGAACTCATTTCAATGGTGGAAAATATTCAGAACATGCATTACATTCTACGATAAAAAAAACAAAAACTACACACTAAATGTTCTTCTAAATGCTGCTCATATTTCTACAGAACACATTTACTGCAGGAGAATGAAAAAGTAGCATGTAAAGCCAAAATACACAACCCTATTTTACTGGTAAGACCTCTCTGAGTGCAAATTCCATAACAACTTTTCATTACAAGAAGTTTGTGATGAACTGGGAACATACCTGGTGTAGCTTGTCCAGCAGCTGTTTCTGCTGAGGTGAGGGCTGGGTGATGCCTGACAGGGTCTGAATTTGCGCTCCTATTAATTGCAGGTGGTGCTGCTGCTCTGCTGTCAGGCCCTGGATGGGAACTTGGGCTTTAACTACAGCAGTGGCAGAAGTGCTGACAGGAGGAGCCGTAAACTGGTGCTGTGTAGGTGGCGCAGAAGGAGGTTTGGGTGACTGTGACAAAGGAGGCATATCTTGTTGATAAGGGGCAGGCTGAGAGGCCGGTCGTGGCTGAGGCTGAAGCTGAACTTGAATGTGTGTCTGTTGGGGCTGTGTCTGCTGCGGCTGGCCTTGTGGAGCGGGTTGGGGGGACTCTGCCATTTGGTTATGGACAATAAAGAGCTGAGGGTGAGACGAGGGTGTGCATGAGCGGGAGGGTGTGAGAGACTGTGGTGGAGGCTGAGAGGGAGGACGCGACTGCTGTTGATGGTGTGGTGACTGGATCTGCTGGCTCAGAGTGAGAGGAGACTGGGAAGGCTGCGGGCTGTCTGCCACAGGGGGCGCTGTGGCGTGAGTGGTCAAGGCCGGTGAGGGGGACATGCCCTGGATTTTCAGGGACTGCTGATGTCCACTGGAGGGTACCTGAAGAAGTGGGATCACAACATACTGATATGCTTATTTGATTCAATAATGCAAACAATATTTTAGCACAGGAGGAAATCAGGAAATCAAGCACAAAATCACATACACTAAAAGTTCTGCATGCACACAGAATATAGTAAATATTATTCTAGTAAATGGTTCAAGATTTGACAATAGATACAAAATAGGGCTGGGCGATATGGCTATATCAGATAATCATGCAACTGCATGCATGATTATATGTAAAATACTCCCCCACTGTTATGCATTGCATTAGACAAACCTACAGACGTGTAAAACAAACACCTCAATTACTTATTTTGTTGGGGTTTAATCATCCTTTGCTTGAAATTGTTAATTAACAATAAAATTATAACATATGATCAATATTATTACAATTCCACTGAAAATCTATATACAAAAAGATGGAATTATCGCCCAACCCAGATACAAAATTACACAAACGTGGGCAAATCAACACCAAACAATACAAAAGCAAAGTGTTAGACTTAAAAATCTAGTAGTTGCTGAAGTAAAAGTAGTAGAAGCCCACTGATTTTTTCCTAGTGTTTGAGGAGAATTACACATAAAGGGAGCAATGATCAATTGGCGAGGCAAAAAGAAAAACAGTTGACAAAAAGCAAGAAGTCAAGATCTGCCGGCCTGTGATGGAGAAGTTGAAGGTGATCGGAAGACTTCAGGGACTGGGGTCAGGGGAGCATGAATTATCGTTTGGGGGTCATTACACTGGTCAGACTGAGGGTTACAAGGGGGAGCGGCACTGTAAGCACATGAGGGTCTAAATGATAAGTGCATGGTTGAGAGGTGTGGTATGATTGATCAGTAGTGCAGCAGACGAAGGTGAGTTGATTGATTCTGGTTGAGCAGAGTGTTAATATAGCTTTGGTAGCTCTTCTGTTAAAAGCATGAGCATGGTGTTTGTATTTTGTTACAAAATACATACATTAAAATGGATGAAAAACATACCGAAATTAGTTAAACAATTTAAGTAAAAACATTTTTTTTTTTTTTTAACTGGCACTTGATTGCCAGTCCCACATTCTATGGAGGTGAATACAGCTAAATATAGAAATAGCCCAGTGGTTGACACACAATACATATGGACAAATGGAATGATCATGCCTTACGGGTAACAAAGCGATGTTAGAAACACACAGAAGCTGCAAGCGAGTAATTTTTGAGCTTAGTAACTGCATTGCAACGGTAATAGCCATGGAAGCAATGATTAATGCAGAAGAGAAGTACAGAGCAGTGACGGGGAAAGGTAAGATACCCTAACATTGTGGCGGCAGCAGCAGCAACAAGTGGGGGGGGGGGGGGGGGGGACTAAAAAAAAAGGGGCATTTCTACCTGCTTTACCACTGCTGTCATGTGGGAGGGGCCGGGGGGAGGGCTGTGGCTCTGACCCACCCATGAGTCAGTTAATTGGCTGTCATGAACAGCGGGGGCCGGAGCAGTGACGCTGTTGCTGCTGACGATTACGGACGCTGGTACGCCCACAGAGGGGGTTGACTCATTTTCTGTTTGGTGGTGCCGCTCCTGATAGGAGTACATTTACCATTTCAGGACGAGGGAGGGAGGGAGGGGATTGGAGGGAAGGGGGAGTAAAATAGTAAACCAAAGAAGTCAGACCAAGATATCACTCCGTGCATGTTATTTATTTATTTTTAAGACAATGTTAACTGTACACAAAGCAAACGTGCAACGAGTGGAACACTGACCTGTTGCAAGAACATCTGCAGAGACTCCTGGCTCAGGATCATACTGGAGCCCTGGTTGGTGAACAGTAACCTCCCTGGACTGTGCTGAGCCTGATGAGGGACCAGCCCCACCGCTGTGACAGGGGAAGAGGTGGACACAGACATGGACGGAGAAGAGGAGGATACTGTGGTAGCCGTGGACACAGAGGAAACCGGTTGCATGGCGAGGATAGAGGACTGCGGTGCATGCTGCTGAGTGGGATGAGCAGCCTGGTCTGTGGAGCTACCCAGCACAGTAAGACACTCTCCAGGCTGGCCTTGAGCCATGGTTGCTGCTCCTGCGCTGCTGGGGACTCCACCTGGCTGAGGTTGCAGGGCTGGCTGAAGGCTGACTGCGGGGCTCAGCCCCTCCACCTGACTGAGCATGGTCAGGGAGTTCTGGATTGGCATGCCCTGTATGACTGTCTGGGCATGACCTGAGACAGTGTGGGTCTGCGTCTGGCTTTGACTCTGAGCCAATGAGACCGGCATCTGAAAGAGGGTGGGAGTCCCCATCTGGCCAGGCTGGAGCTGAATGGGTCCAGAGAGGATGTGGGCAGCCCCAGGATGGCCCTGTGAAGTCAACATCTGACCCAAGTTTATGTTCTGGTTTGCAGTTAAAATCTGATTTGCAATGAGCTGTCCACCAGGACCCTGACTAGTTATGATGTGCCCCCCAGGGTGCTGGGTCAGGATCTGCCCACCTGCTTGTAGTTGTGGTAGGAGAAACTGGTGGTTCTGCCCTTGCAGAACTGTCTGAGAGGGAATAACGATGCTGCCTTGTTGATTTAACAAGTGTACGCTGAGGGGCTTGCCAGATTGTTGTGCTGCTTGCTGCTTGAATAAGGTTTGTTGAAACTGAGGGCCTTGTGTTGTGGCTTGAGTACTCAGGACAACGTTAGAGCCATGCTTCCCTGTCAGGAAGGCTACATTCTGAGCAGCAGAAACTGGAATTTGCTGCAGCCCTAGAGCCTTGTGAGCATCGTTTTGCAGGGGTTGGGGTGCTGGCTGTGGCTGCTGCTGCTGTTTGAAGAGTTTCGGTTGGATGGCTCCCCCCTGAGGGGGTTTAGGCTGAATGGGTGTTGGCGTGCGCTGGATGATCACGTTCTGCATGATTTGGCCTTGATTTTGCGTCTGTGGTCCAATTCCTGAACTTAGAGTGGTGCTGCCGAAGCCCAGAAGCCCAGCAGGAGCCGTCATCGTACCTCCACTGCTGCTGTTTGTGCTGCTGACACAAACAGCCGGTCCATTTAAAGCTGGAGATCCTAAAGTGGCTTTGTTGCCTTGGATCAGAAGTCCACCACCGGAGCCTCCAAGCCCCGCTTGAGAACCAGCACCTGATACCTCTGGCCCAGACTGGTGCAGCTGGTAACCACCCATCGCTTTAGCAAGGATTGGCTGCCCAGACTGATTGATAGTCATGACTGTAGGCTGACCCACAACCTGAATCTGTCCAATACCCAAATGTCCAGACTGACTCCCATTAGGAAGAGCTTGGAGACTTGAAATGGGTTGAAGCGTCACATTTCCCAGGCCCACAGGCTGCATAAAAGGCTGAACGCTAATGGCCTTGTTCATGACCTGGGATTGGAGTTGAAGGCCCTGCTGAGCAAGCACTGACCCCAGCATGTCAGCTGTGGCATTGGGAGGAGTAGCAGTGGTGCTCGGGGCTGACCCAGGGAAAATTGCTGCTGCTCCCCCAACACCTATGCCTACACCAACAGCAGTTCCTCCAGCCCCAGAGAGGCTGGCATCAGGCAGTGTCTGTACCACCTGTGTAAGGCCTGGAATTCCAAAGGAGCCCAGGTCCAGCTCAGCCTCTGCCTCCTGTAAGCTTTGCTCTGTGATGTTGGCTTCAGCCAAGCTCTGCTGTAGGATGTCACATGGCTCGTGATTTGTCCCAATGCCATTGCTCCCACCTTCACCACCTGGGGATCCTCCCAAGATGTCATCATCCTCCAGGAAGTCCAGGTCAACACTGACTCTGGGTAGGCCTGCCGGCTCATTGGCCGACAGCTGGACTGCAGGCTGGACCTCTGGAACATGGCCCTTAATGGAAATCAGGAAAGAAGTGAAACCAGGTGACGGATGAATTTGATGGCTAGATGTGATGGCGAGGAGTGTAACTGAGTTGACACAGAAATGCAGACATGAAAACCCCACAAAAACCTCTTGTAACACTGCGGCAAATCAAAGCTTGTAGAGTGTAGATATGTTAGTGGAAAGGGAGGGTATTTGGAGATGCATGCTACACAGATGGATAGAAAACAGAAGGAGGAGGATTGGGGGATTTTACTCACCCCAGTGGTAGAGAAGAACGAGCTGGAGGGGTCACTCGAACCATCCAATAGGTCGTCAGTGTCCAACTACAGACACACCCACCCAGGATAGGACAGACAGAAACCAAAGGCACCCAAACCAGCAGGCAAAAGCCACCAGGACAGAGAAACATACAGACCATCAACAGAGGAGGAGGGCAAGGAAAGGACAGAAAACAGTCCAGAGAACCCAGATTGTAAAGAACCAGCGAAAAGATAAGCGACAGAGGGGCAAAATGATAGGAATAACACAGAGTTGGGAAGCGTTAGTATTAGCATTTCTCATTTTGTGAATTAGCCTAATAAAAAGGGAAGGCAGGCTGAAACCATAAATGGTGCAATCAAAAAGCAAAGACATCCATTAAGCAGAGAAAGCCGTAAAAAAAAGAAAGAATAAATGAAAGCAGTGAGGGACGTGGGTTTCAGGGTGCATCGACGTGTACTCCGAAATTGACTAACATAAGTCATAAGAAGTCATACTAGCCCCAACTAAAATGCGCACAACTAATACTCCTCATCACATCAATTACAAACCCATTTTCCGGACCTCTATATACCGAGCCAAAATACGTGTCTTTGTTTACTTTTTTCTCTCATACTCACATGTGTCTCAGATCCATGAAGAAAGTCATTGAGAGCTTCTGGGTCACTGCAGGAGAAAACAATGTTATTCACCACAGTACAAGACAAAATGAAAGAAAGACGACTGGTTTGTTATAATATATATAACAATATAAAATATATTGTTATATAATATAAATAACAATATAAAATATATTGTTATATAATATATATAATATAAAACTGATCTTGCAATGACTTACCAGATTACATCTAGAAGGCACCTGCCATCTTCATCATCCATGACAACTGTTAAAGATGAAAAAGGTTTTAAAGTCCATTGAATTTTATGTAGGCTACTTGTTAATACTTAATAAAAATAATACTTGTTTTTTAAGAAGTCAATACTTCTTTAAAAAAAACATACAAAAAAAGTAACCCTTCTCCAATTGAATAATATCTCCAACTATGTGTTCACAGTTACGTTTCTATACAATTGTTATTATAACACCATATTCTGTGATATTCTAGCTCCATACATAGCCATTTGGTTGTTAAGGGTGAGGTATGACTACCGATTTATAGCTGCATTTTGACAGGAGTTAGCCATGTCTGATGACAATGAACAACTGCAAACCTTTGTTCAAAGCTCCTCTTCCTCAGTGTGACAAGGAGCAATGTCTTGTGGTTATACATGATCAACAATAATTTTATTGTCAAAAATGAAAAGACATTTATTGGCTTATTTTAGCAAAGTTCTGCACAATATTATTATCACATGTTCATCATCGATGGTCCTGTGTTGATGCTGAATTACACATTGTACTAGAGCTACAAAAAATTAATTAAAGACGACTAAATAAATGTTCAAAATAACTTTCAATTAAGCTTCTTTATTACTCTTCGATTGTATGGGATACACAGTTGCTACATGACTCTTTCAGCTTGATCTTGTTATGAAATAGGCAAATTAGTTTAATTACTAATTGTTCTTACAAATTCCACCATAGACCAAATGTAGAAATCTGTAACTATTTTTGGCTTGTCTATGTGTCTACCAGGGTTTCCCCCAACATTCTACGGCCTAGGTGCAGTAAAAAAGCCGTTTTGTGCACCACCCAAGCCGAATAAATGTAAAATCAATGTGGAGGGCATAACTGAATTAATTTATTAACTGCTCTAGCTTTATCTACACAGATAGGGTAGTCGTAATAATAATAATAATAATATTATAATATAATTTAAAAATTTTAATTGAATTGAAATGTAACATTTTCTTGGGGGAGGACCTCCAAAACCAACCACCAATTATGTGCATCTAAATCTTCTACAAACTTAGGAAAAACCCTGTTTACATGTCTGCCATTGTGTACATTTGTGTTTTTTTTGCTTTATTGTTTGTATTTATATTTTGGTTGTTCGCACTCTTTACCAGTTTGGATTGCAACTGCTGCACAACAATTTCTCTCTGAATAAATTATATGTTACTCTTATCTTAGAAATGTGTGTTAAAAATCAATGCCAAGAGTGAATCTTTTTTGTTTTCATCTCACAATGCCTGGGTTTTGTTTTTCACATTTAAATGGTGAGTAATGACTCAAAACGTTACATCATGTATTGCTGTCAGACTTCTCTGGAGCTTGCAGCGGGTCTGGGAACAAGGCAAGAGGCAACTATGCAACTGCATTAACCCCTATTAATATTAAGATATATGGTATCCCTATAAGAAAACAGAGTTTCGATTTTTGACATAAACTCATCTTCATCATCAGTTGTTACAAGTCATGATTTATATATTAATTCAACAAGAAGAACCATTACAAACAAACCTGCTGTTATGAACTCAAGAGATCAAGCAGCAGTTGTGTTTGCTACACACCGAGAAAGGATGGCAATAGACAACAACCTGA
Source organism: Bovichtus variegatus (assembly GCA_943593645.1). Lineage (NCBI taxonomy): Eukaryota > Metazoa > Chordata > Actinopteri > Perciformes > Bovichtidae > Bovichtus > Bovichtus variegatus. Next base: position 4,495,836 of record CALSCE010009465.1, on the reverse strand, counting down.
AAACGCGCGGTTTTCACACAGCCTGAAAAGATTTTGAGGACGGACTATCGCTTAATTTAACACCAAGTCTCAACAAATGTCCATAGTACTTCTAGTTACACCAAAACAACAAGTCAACAAAATGTCCATATAACCGCAGTAATGTGGGGGACGCATCCCCAGTTGCCGCTCTAAAAAGGCAGCGGATCGTAGCCATTACTCGGTCAGAGCAGCCAGTGCGCAGGATATGAATGGAGACACTGCAAGCGTCTTGCTACATGCTAGCTGGTGTTTTCAAAGGGCTTTTGCATGCATATTTTGCCGATTCGTAACATTGCACAATGTTTAACAGCAACGCGACTGACTTAAGACTCTAATTTAATTAAACGTTTAATTTCAAAACCCCGTTTCGCCTCTATTTCCAGCATTTTGATGCATCTGGGTTGAATTTCGTTAGCCTAGCTAGCTAGCCTGCTAAGCCAACCCAGCTATCAACAATATTCAGACGCACAGCTAGCTTGAGCCTTTGACATTCAAAACAAACCACCGAGTGACATAATTTTAACACTAGTATTGCACAGCGGCACCTCGATTTAACCGAGACGTGAAAGTAATGTTTGCTTAGAAGTGTAGACGTAATTGCGTAGCGAGCTATCTATCTCTGCTTCCAAGCAAAATATGAGTAAATGTTGGAATACTCTTGGATGAAGGGGGTATGCTTGGGAATTCGGTGGAAAATGACTATGTTTGCCGGGCCGTGCAGCAATGTGGCGTTTCGGTTAGGATAGCTGTGCAGTTAGCGGCTTTGCTGTAGTGCGCGAATATTGCAGCTTTGTTACAGTTATTTGGATAAATAGAGAAATCTCTACATTTCTAACAAACTCACCCGAGACGATAGAGGTGCAGGCAGCGCGGGGTCTCCAGGACAGCCTCGCACGGGCTGCTGTACAGGACCCAACTAGAGGCAGGAAACAGGAGACTTTCGTTTTGCCTGAGTGAAATCTGTGCCTCGTCTGTGTGCCTTTTCGACATGTACTTTTTTCAGTGGTGGAAGAAGTACTCCGATCTTTTACTTAGTTAACGTACTAATACCACACTAAGAAAATACTCAGCTACACTTTACTTAAGTAAAACTATATAGGTTAGGCTACGCGTTATAAGCACATAGTGCTATAGTCATTATGCAGTAAAATGTTCCCTGTCAATACAATACATGTGTCTAGATTAATATTACTGCTGCATTAATGTGTATGTGGCATTTTAATCGTGTAGTTGTATTAGGTACACTTGGCCAATCTAATGTTATACAATACAACACCTTGTAAATGCTGCCTTTACAAATAAAATAATGTTCAGTATTACTTTAACTACCTGTTTATTATTGAGGTTGTAGTTTGCTGTGCTGTTGAACTTGACTGCATTATATTGAGATGTCTTTCTGAAATGTTTTACACCCCAATATGAGAGGCGTCAGCAAAAACAAACAAAATGATAAGCTTGTAAATGTAGAATTGAGTGCAGAGCTGTAGTGGAGTGCGGGTGTACTTTAATGAAGTGGCCGATGGGTGTTATACTCTTTGGTATTTTAATCTACAGTAATGCATCATATTCTATAAGATCATCCTATGTTTGTAGTGTCACTGTCCTGTGAGAACCAAGTATCTTCAAAAAGTTGACTCTTCATGAGCTCAGAAAAACAGATGGTTTTCAGCTTTGTGATGATACATTTTCCAGCTGATCTAAGAAGGTTTTCAGTAGTTTATTTAGCTTAAGAAGTTGGAGAATTGTCTCAAAACATAAAGGAACATTTCTTCCTTCAGTTTGTCACAAACGTTCAAAATCACCAATGGACAGGAAGGATATGAAAAATTGTAATCTGAAAGTAACTAAAGCTGTCAGACAAATGTAGTAAAGTAAAAAGTACAATATTTGCTTCAGAAATGTAGTGGACTAGAAGTATAAAGTAGCATAACATTTATTCAAAGAAGCAGAGCTCATGTGGAAAACCTAATCCTCTACGTTAAAAACATTAATAAATGAATTCCTAAAACAGTTGGTGAACTGTCAGGCCTCTTTAGTTTCCCTAATCAATAAACAAATGTCAAGATATTTATCATCAAAATGGAGTCATGAGCACATTAAATACATTTCTGAGAAGCTGAACAAACTTGCACATACAGGACTTTAGACAAAAGGCTTGCACAGTCTTTGTAGATATACTGTCCAATTAGACAAAGTTTAGGATTTTTGGAAATGTGGGGACTTTTCCTCATAATGGCTGTCAAGCTAATGATTATACTTAAAATCATCAAAGGAATAAAAGACTGCAGTTTGATCCAAAGGTTAATCAGGAATGGAACAACATTTAGGCTGGACAGATAAATCCTTACAGGGAGCTTTTTTAGACAGTACCACTTGTGTAAAATCACGCGTCTCCAACCTCTTATATGGTGGCGATAGTGTCATGTGTTAGGAATGCTTTACACTAGAGAAAATAAAATGTTCAATTATTAAAAAGTATTACAACTAACAAAAGTATCAATCAATGTGACGACATATTCTTAAACATAAAGCAGGTGCTTTGCAGTCTCTTTTTTGTTTTGACTTCTTTACATATTCGAGTAGTCGATCATCTAACCATACATTATCATACACTAGATCATTAGGCAGGACTCAGAGACAACTACAGTATGACCAGCATCATTATTTTGCAGTGGTGGAGAGTTTACATTTACTCAAGTGTACTTATTTGAGGTATTTTTTACTTTGCTGGTGTATTTCCATTTTATGCTACTTTATACTTCTACGCCAATACATCTCAGAGGCAAATATTGTGCTTTTTACTCCACCACAATTATTTGATAGCTTTAGTTACAAGTTACTGCAGATTTAGATGATTAATACAAAATATAAATCAACTAATACGTTAGGCTAGAGTATTATAAGTTAGGCAACCCAGCAGTATATACAATTATTAAAATGAGCTCCACCAGCTGCAACATTAAAGGGATATACACATTAATGCATCTATAATTATAGCCTAATTCATTATTATAATATATATTATAGGCTTATTGAATCTGAAATGGGCCATTCTTACTTTTGTGCTTTACTTGAATACGATTTTGTATGCAGGAGTTTTACTTGAGTATTTCTACACAGTAGTATTGATACTTTTACTTAGGTTCGGAGTACTTCTTCCACCACTGTTATTTAGGATGGGCCCTCAATTTATCATAAGATGCCTTCACGCGTTGTCAGAAACATTGCAGTTATGTATTGTCAAACAGATACAAATGATACTGTATAACTGGGAAGTGTGACAATATATTAAAACAATTAGTGTATATAATCTTACTTTTAAACGTAATGTGGATAACACTTGGTTGTTATATCACTGTTAGTTAGTGAATGAAACACCAGTCACTTTTCAACAATTACAAACAACAATGCTGCCTCGGTTGGTCTCTGAGTCTGAACCACTGCTGATTTTATTTGATTCTAAAACTGTTCAACAACACCTGAACACATGCCCTCAGTGTTTTTCTGTGGTGGAAAATAACTAAGTACATTTACTCAAATACTGTACTGATCCAATTTTTAGTTACTTTACTTGAGTATTTACATTTTATGCCACTTTATACTTATACTCCACTACATTCAAAGGCAAATATTGTAGGTTACCTTTTACTCCACTACATTTATCTGATACCTTTAGTTACAAGTTACTTACTTTATCTAATCAACAAATTAACTGTGATGTATGGCCACAAGCTACCTAGCAGTAAATGAATGAATTAAAAGCAGTCCCACTTTTACCAACTGCCACGTTGAAGTGATGTACACATTTATGCATTACTAATTATATTGCAATAATATAATAAACATTATTCTGAGATGGGACATTATGCATAATGAGTTAATTTTTTCCACAAGTGTATTTTGATGCTAATACTTTTGTACTTTTACGGAAGTGCATGGGTTTTATTTGTCATAGAGTATTTCTAAACTGTGGTATTGCTACTTTTACTTCAGTAAAACTTTTCAGAATTTCTTCCACCACTGTTAGTTTGGGCAAGTTAGAGCTCACGTTCTGCACCTGAACGCAGCAGCTCCCGTCATATGACAGCGCGATAGTTACTTTGCGGCTGGTGACGTGACAAGAGACAAACCATCCCTGCTGCTGTTAGCGCTAATAGCAAGTTTGTTGACTTTCGCAATTCCTCGCTCTTCCCTCAATATCAGAGCAGTGACACGAAAAATGGACAATAGCGGGAAAGATAAGGAAGCAACGGCTTTGGTGGCCGAGGCTGAAAAGAAAATGAGATCATCCCAGTCGTTTTTTGGAGCGATGTTTGGGTGAGTGTTGTAGTTAGCTTCTGCTAATTTTGTCAAAGCTAAAGGCCAACTAAGCGGAAGATGACCAGTTACCACCAGATATAAAAGGCAGGACAAAAACAAAAGACCACCACTGCAACGCTGGGCTGCTGTGTATCTAACGTCAATTGATGTGGTCAATGTTATGCGCGTGTGGTCAACGCGGCACTTTAGCTTTATATGTAGCGTTATCTTCGTTCAGATCACTGCTAAACAGAAACTAACTGATTATCAAATGTAAAGTTAGCTGTATGCAGCAGTGAACGAGGCTCCGTTACACAATGCCACATGTCGAGTCTTTATTACCAAGTGCTGATGAGGCTCTGATCAAAAGCATTCGTGTAATATTTCAAGCAATTCACATTTAACACTGAATATTAGCTGAAAATGTTGCTGCTATAGCGCCATCTACTGGGAACATCTGGCAAGGTCACTGAGTCTGTTTGTGCAAATCACATGTCCATCACATTTTGTTTACAACAGCAGAGTGGGACGGAGTTGTGAGTTGCATCAGATTCATAGTAAGTAAGTTACCAGCACATCTGAGCAGGGATGTAACAATCCAAATCCATCTTAAATGATTAAAGTGGGTTTCTGTTTAGCTCAAAAACATACATGCATGCCCAGAGAAATTAGTACAGGTAAATAGAGAAGTCAAAAAAGGCAGCATTGTAAACAGCTTACACCAGAATAATATATAATATGATGAAGTAGTGATGCTTAGTGTTTGCTGTATGCACTGTATCACTAAAGCAACATAATAGAAATATAATATAGCAAGACATAGTAGTAAGACATATTAACTTTAGATAGTATCGTACAGTATAAGCAGGGACAAAAGATGTAGTATGATGTGCAATGTAGTAGTAATAATAATAATAATAATAATAACAATAATAATAATAATATAGTAATAAGTATATATAACAACAATAAAGTATAGTACAGCAGAATAACAGAATATGAAATGTAATATGGTATGGTATAATATAATGGTTGTATATGCCAACATCAGCGATATGAGTATCAGATGCAGTATGAGTTTGTGTCAGAGTGTGGCAAAGCTGGGTCTGGGTAATATGATTTAAATCATTATCATGGTATTGATAATACAATGTTTATGATATCAATACATTTGGCACAATATGGCCAATTAATGTAACTTCACATATATAATATAATTAATAATTAAATGATGTTCACTGTATTTTACTGTCATGCATTACATCAGACAAACGTCTTCTATGCACATTTAAAACAATTCAAACTTCATTTGTTTTTGTTTTTAATGAGATTAAGAGATAAGATTTTATCAGAATTATTTTGTACAACATAATTTTGAAAAACAATAACACAATTGGTTAAATTGCACAACTTTCTGAACTTCTTTTGACTGTTGAGTGAACAGGAAATTTCAGTCATTACTATTGTAATGCATTCACAGCTGGGTGTTTATAAAGTATTTTTTACGAAGGCTTTGAACAGAACTATCCATTTCATAGATGTCTTTACATTATCAATCTCTAGTTACTAACTATTATGGCATGTGATATTGTCATTATTACCCGGTAATGGTTTGTATGAGTCTTGTTTAATTAAACACGTATGCTGTCACACAGGAGTTCCTCCAAGATGGAAGAGGCCTGTGACATGTATGTGAGGGCAGCCAACATGTACAAAATGGCCAAAAATTGGTGTGGTAAGAATAATTATTACAGGTTGAATGAAAGTGTGCAGTGATTGCCTTTTTCCGTGTTTAGGTCTGTGACGACTTTCAATCCTCCTAACATGCAACATTTTCTTTTCAGCTGCAGGAAACGCATTCTCCCAAGCTGCTCGCCTTCACCTCCAGATGCAGAGCAAACACGATGCAGCGACTAACTTCATAGATGCTGGAAACGCCTTCAAAAAAGCAGACCCACAAGGTAATCATCAGTCACCATCACCCCCCTTGGGAGTATAATAACTGCTGAAGCACTCTTAAAAGCTGCTGTACCAATTCCAGTGGACCATGTAGATAAAGTCAGCTGATGCATTAAGGTCTTACAGACAAAGAGCTTTCACAGCATTATTCCCGGCTCTTCCCACTGTGCAGTTAGAAAATGAGAGTATGGACAAATGAATGCTTTGCAGAGAAAAGAAAATAATGACATCAAGCCCAGTGGTCACAGTCTTTGAGCCACAGGAGCATTGTTAAATGGACTCTTGCCTTGAACCTTGAACTTCTTACAACTGGTTGCTTCTAGTTTTTACTTACTTTGTTATTTCTATTGACGTGAACTCACTGAATGATTGCAGGGACGTGGTCATGTGTCTAAATATTTCTATATTTCTCAACAGAGGCCATAAACTGCCTAAACCGAGCTATTGAGATATACACTGATATGGTGAGTCTACAAACGGGGAACTCTTCTTAGTTTCTTTTGAATTATTACATTTGAAAAAGATTTACTTAACCTGTAGTTCCCCCTGTTGATTTCTTTTCTTGTGTTTTGTCTTTTTTTGTTATTGTTTTAGGGGCGCTTCACCATCGCAGCCAAACATCACATCACCATTGCTGAAATATATGAGACAGAGATGGTGGACATAGACAAGGTCAGACATCTGTGTTTCACATTTTATTATTCTATGTATTAATTCCAGGGCAGATTCTTGCTTCTAATTTCACAGCTAATAAGGTCCGTTGTTTTAATCTGTCAAATAATCTCTTGGGGGGGAGGAAAAGTCTCTTTACGCCTTATGTCCAATTTCCATTCCAGGCCATTGCTCATTATGAACAGGCGGCGGATTATTACAAAGGTGAAGAATCCACCAGGTGAGTACTTTAAAAGTCTGTTTTTAGGGAGTGATGTTTTTAGGCTTTTTTTTTCTCTACATCTTTTGTTTTATGATTCCAAAATTCAGTAATCTGGTGGTCTTTGACCCTTGATGTGTGTGAATACATGTGGACTGAGGAACTTCTGGATTTTCCTTTTCAGCTCAGCAAACAAGTGCCTTCTGAAAGTAGCAACCTACGCAGCTCAGCTGGAGCAGTACCCGAAAGCGATTGAGATCTATGAACAGGTGAGATAACGCTTTACTCAACATGTTGCAACCTTTCTCTCAACATGTTATTCAGTCGCTTGTAGTGACAAAAACAACCATGAATTGTACATTTCTGTGATTTTTAGGTTGGAACCCACGCAATGGACAGTACGCTCCTGAAATACAGTGCCAAGGATCACTTCTTCAAGGCGGCGCTCTGTCACTTCTGTGTAGACATGCTGAATGCAAAAGTAAGTCGCAGCACTAGACCCTGTTTCCATGTACAGCAAGTGTAACACGAGCCTTATATTCCTCCTCTTTGTCACCCAGCTTGCCGTGCAGAAGTATGAAGAGATGTTTCCGGCTTTTTCAGACGCTCGAGAATGCAAGCTGATAAAGGTAGGCTTTGGTGTTATTTTGGCTCTAAAAATCCACAAACAAACAAAAACATTGAATAGTCCTCCAGATATAGAAAAGCGAGGCGGATGTAGAGCTGCGATAAACCCTACAACTCGTTTCTTGCTGCTCTGGTCTCTGTTGTTTTCAACCAGAATTGTTTCGCTAACTTCTATGTGCTAGGAATGGAAAACAAAAGTTGGATTAATTAGTAATTAGCCTCATGCTAAATGTTCCTCAAAAACCTTTCACCCTCCAGCATCGTATAAAAAAAAAAAAGCAAACAAAACTGTAGAAGTAATCATTTATTTTGTAATGCTTACAGGCATGCAGACAGTGTTTTATAGACTGTTGTATTTGTATCTCAGTTGTGGTTTTAGTTGTTTGTTTTACCCCCAGGGTGTATTTCTGTCTCTCGGCAGCCTTTCTGATATACAGCATTATTGTTTTTTATCCAACCAGAAACTTCTAGATGCTTATGAAGAACAGAACCTGGAAGCCTATACTGACTCGGTGAGTGGACAGTTTTTCTTTCAGCGGAATAAACGAGTTTCTACACCAGTGTCCTACAGTGTTTCTGGGTCTATACGCTTTGTAGTCCCCCACAGTGGGACTACAGAATGAGACTTGTGAGTGAAGTGTTGGGATACCAGTGAAATGTGAGAATCGGAAAGTGTTTTTCTGGTACCTGAGAGACTTATATCTGTTTCTTGACACAAACTGTTCAAGTGTGGTTGTGTTGTGTTAAAAAACAGAATATATCATAAAATTGTTTTGTGCTATTCTTTTAAAATAAGAGAAGCCTTGATTGATCCTGGGAGGGGAAATTCAGGTACTGCAGCAGCACTAAGACAAATAAGTGCAGATAAATAGTAAAGTAAAGAAAAATAAGAGGTATGTACAACTACAATTAGAATAGAAGTAAAAATAGAAACTATTCAAGAGCAATTAAATAAAAAGTTATAAAATTAAGTGACAATGGTGTAGCAGCGAGTCAGCAAGTCTAATATGTAAACAGCATACACAAGAACAATATACAAAGTGATTAAGTTATGATCATATTTGCTGCTCATTTCTCAGGTGAAGGAATTCGACACCATTTCACGGTTGGACCAGTGGCTCACCACCATGCTTCTCCGCATCAAGAAAACCATACAGGACGATGAGAGCGACCTTCGCTGACTTCCCTCCCTGCTCGTGACGTCACTACAGCCGACTTGCATCTTTCCTGAGCCTCTCACTTCCATTCTAGCAGCAATCCTAATCGTTTGACCTTTAGCCCCTCATATTCCCTCGCAGATACTGGGTTTCTCTCCAACAAATCTGCAGTATTTGTTCTTGCCTTTTTAATCCGCTGAACTCAATGCTTTAAAAATTATGGTCTTCTAGGTATGAACACTATTTTCCCCATGTGCACACTGCACACATTATGTTGGTTGTATATTGTTATGGTCCAGGTATTTGCCCAATATTAGTTAATATATTCATAATGGCCTGCAATACCAAATACTCATACCAGCACACTTATATAATAAAGGTTTTATTTTTGTTTTTCTTGTTATAAAATGGATGAGAAGATGCCAATTTACTAACTTCGATCTACAAAACATGTTTTCCAGAATGTGCTTTGGAATAAACGTAACTGACCAGAATGCCAATATAGACTAAAGAACACACATTGTTTTTTGGTCATTTTGAGTGCTCGAGTAGCGTTTAGGTCATATCAGGGCACCTCTCATTAAACAGCACTGAATCTCAGCTGCAGAGAGGCCAAGAGTTTCTTCGGGTTGTTTCACGGCAAATACCCACTTTGCCTTATATTGCAAAGTACTCAGGACGTGAACAGCTAGATTTGATGAAAAAAATATTAAATAATTTGGTTACTGTTTTTGTCATTTCAATTTAAAGTGCTTTTATTTCACAAACAAAGCTCATCGCAATGCATGCTTTTGTAAGGATGAGGGAAACGAGAGCAGCCGTTTTCCATTGTATAGGAGTTATTTCTCGTTTTTCCTATTTTTTGTGATTGTCTGATTTGTGTTTTCTTTCTGTCATAATTTACCGGGCTGAAAGAAAAAAAAAAAGCCTGCACAAGATGCAATACATTGAAGAAAAAGGAGCTTTACTGATCTGAACACTGTGCTCATGTACCTTCCTGGTGATTTTTGTCAAGAGACAATTGGTCTTAAATAATTTGTACGTCAGTGATGTTTCCTGTCAAACGTTTGAATAAACCTGTCTCAGATGGACCTTAATTTGGGCGTGGCCTCCACCTGCCCGCTCTGAAGCGTGAAGTGATCACCTGGTCTTAATCTGGACATACCCTTTTCACACAGTCTGTAATACAGACCTGCACGTGCATGCGCTTGCATCACTTCCCCCAGTCCATTAATGAAAAATATGCGGTTGAAAACTAAATGATGCCGATTTGTGCACCTGTCGGTAGGATCTGAAGTCTCCTGGATGATATTTTGTACTGCTGCTGCTTCAGACACGTGCTTCAGCTTCTGCTCGCTGGGCCGTCATCTTGGGTTTAGTAAGTATTTTACAAAACGTGAATGTGAAATGATTTTCTTTGTGACTGGTTTGACTTTTTTTCTTAAACCGCAGGTCAAAGGTGTCCGCTGCCAAGCAGATGTCTTAGTCATTGGGTGTGCTTGTTTGTAAAGTGTAGGCTGGTTTTTTTCCATTTGAATTTAGTCATACTTGAATTACTTAAACAAAAACACGTTTTACGCATTTTAAAGACCTAGGCTAAAAGAGCAAAGATTAAATATAATATAAGGTATCCTTATGCATTTCATGATTCTGTCTTATATCACGGGTAAACGTGTGTTCTTAGTTTATTGTGACGCTGTTTAAAAGAAAGTCCCCTCAGGACCTAATCTGTTATTTGTACAAAAATCGTTTGCTCCTAATTAAACACTGGGGAGAAAGATGTGTTCAGGTGCACCCCGACAGAGGGTAGCTGTAGCCAATTTAGAAGGCACCCGGATATTTAGCTGTAAGTGCATACATCTTCCTGAAAGCAGATCATTTGATCGAAATAGGGCCAGGGGGCGTTGGGTTATTTATTCTCTGTCCGCTCATCGAATCAGAAGTATATAATTGTTACCAGGGAGGAAATTGAGTTGCAGTAGGGCAGAGACGGAAAAGCGGCTGCTGGTATGTCGCGGTGGTTCAACCGCTTATGCTGAAACGTGGAGCGGTATGCCACTCGTAGCTTAATATATTTGTTATTTATTGACAATGTTGTGCAACATAGCGCGTTAAGTAAATGATTGTATAACGTTAAGTTTCTCTCGTCAAACACCAGTATGACTCCTCAATAGGAGGAAGTTAAAGCCACATGACTAAACAATACTTGTATTATGTTGGCATGTTTCAGAGTACAATGCGATCATTTATATAAACGTCGGAGAACATTACCAGGCAAACGTGACATAGTATTTATTATTCAGCATACTTTGAATGAGTACCTGTTGCTATCATTGTGGTAGGAGCTGTTTTTAACTGCATTTCTTCCTGATTCAGCAGCATACACCGTTAAAATAAATCAAATTAATACCGGTTATCAGGTGTAATCAATCGACACACGTTGTGATATCACAGTATCCGAAGATGGATCATAGTGAGAAGATTCCCCGCCTATCATATCTATGTCGGTAGAAAATGGCTCCTGCCAAAATGGCAACAAGTACTCATTCAAAGTATTTATGGTGAATAATAATTATTATTCCTGGTAAGGTTCCGCGACTTCGAATCGTATATAATGTGTGATCGCATTTTACTATTCAACATGCTAAAAGTAAGCCTAATACAAATATTATTAACTTAGTTGGCTCTAAATTTATTTTATTGATTAGTCCGACTGGCTAAGTGGCTAGACTAACAACAACCGTGTTAAACTAGAGACACTGCGCAATGTTGTCAATTAAAACTGAAGTAAAAAAATGCATTCATGGAAAACGTGTATCAGTGGATGTTACTGGTGTGACAGTCATGGCCGTTGCATACGACCTTTAAGCGGCACCTGTCGTTAGAAACGGGACATGCAGGTGCAACACGAGCAGCGGACCATCCCACACATCGACCTCCGCTTCACAGTTGCTCCATTTTTAAAAAATAAATATACATATAAACATAGATTCATAAGAAACAAGTACTACATTATATAACAATAATAAATGTGAAAAAAATACAATATGTATTTAACAATAGAGTCAATCATATAACTATGAAATATATAATATGAAATAAAAAAATGCAGTAATAAGAATACTACTTTAAATTTTCCAATATAAATGGCGGAGTAAATCAGAGTATTGCTCAAGTTATTCTACAGTTAAGTCAGTATAGCAATTAATGCTGCAAACTTTGCTACCTTGAAATAATTACATTTGTTGTTTTATAAGGCTTGTTATTGATTTATATGTCACTGTCAACTTGGAGATGATTTATTTTTTCTCAGTATTTAAAGACGTGCTAAAAGCCAGGGGGCGAGAATATACAACCATAAGAGACCAACCTACCAGCCATTCTCTTAACATTTTTATTTTTTGCCAACAGGTATTCATTAATTACATCAGCTCTTTAAATGTGATTTGACAAACAACAGGAACATCTGAATTCACAATTGACATTAAATACAATGCTGTAACCTTTTTGATATTTCGATTTACATTAAGGTGTCCTGTCTTATTTGTTCTGTTGGCAGGTACATCCAGTGTGTCGCTGTCTGTAACCTGAAGACAATAACACACCAGGTCCCGGAAACATCTCCCCTGAAAGATGATCCATTTGTAGGAACAAAACACCACACAACTTGGTTTACTCGCATCGAGCCAATGAGGCGTATTCAAACCTTCAGTGCTTTGGTTCTCCTTGTCTCTTTATTTCTGATCTTCTTCTACTCGACCCTACACCTGGAGACGACCTACAGTCGCAGGGCTGCACCAAATGAACTCCTCAAACATCCCAGCCTCCATGTCGATGACAGGGATGTGAAAACGCAATCCTCCAAGCAGGAGAGCTTTACCGCACCTAAACCTGATGTCCACAAAGTGACCATCTCTAAAAGCCTCAGAGAAACCATCCCTCAAAATGGGGCGTACTGGAACCGCCTGCTGTACTTGGCTCTTAGTAAACTGGACAAGGGAGAAAATCCTTTCATACATGAGTCCGATTGGTCTCGCTGCAGGGAGACCAATCAAGAGCTTCTCCAAACCAATGTGTATGACATCAGCTCCTACCCAGTCTTATTCCTGGACTTTTTGCAGGGCATGAACTGCAGGACCCCTCCAGTACTGCTCAATCAACCCAACAAGTGCATCTCTGGTGCAGACAACCAGACATTCCTGCTTTTTGCTATCAAGTCAACTCCTGGGAACTTTGAACGGAGACAGGCAGTGCGAGAGACCTGGGGGCGAGACGGGTTGCATCCGAGTGGCGTGAGGGTGCACACTGTGTTTCTGCTGGGCAGCTCCCCTCTGGATGACCCTGACCTCAGCCCACTGCTGTCATTTGAAGCAAGACACTATGGGGACATCCTGCAGTGGGACTTCCATGAATCCCTTTTGAACCTGACGCTCAAAATGAACATGCTTCTCCAATGGACACTGAAATACTGTCCTAATGCCTCCTTTGTCTTTAGCGGGGATGATGATGTATTCGTCAACACGCCAGTGTTACTCAGCTACGTGCAGTCTCTGGAGCCATCGAAGGCCTCTCGGTTGTACGTCGGACATGTCATAACCACAGCAACTCCCCTCAGGGACCCCAAAAGCAAATACTACATTCCTCTGAGCTTCTATGACGGCCCATACCCTGCTTACGCCGGTGGTGGCGGTTTTCTCATCTCTGGAGCGTTGATGAAACTCCTACATTCAGTTTTGCGCGTCATTCCTTTCTTCCCCATCGACGACGTCTACGCTGGGATGTGCTTTAAGGCTTTGGGGGTTTCTGCGGAGGCAAACTCGCGCTTTCAGACATTTGACGTCAAGGAGCAAGATCGTGAGAATCTGTGTGTACACAAAGATCTTATTCTGATTCACAAGCGCTCCCCGCAGCAGATTAAGAAGCTGTGGAAGGGCATTCACAGCCCCTTGTTGACTTGTTGAACAGGACTGATGAGCAAAGAAAAAGGGCACAAAGAGAGGAAATATATTGAACGACATATTGAAGCCATGGCTCATTTGCTTCCATCATTGTCCCGATCTCTGTCCTGCTTCAAGATGATGCCGCAGGAGCTTCAAGATATTTCACTGCTAAGTCAACTCGAACTCTTTAATTGTCATTAACTCATATTTCCTATTATCTATTGAATTTAAATTAAAAAAAATCATTCAACCAAGACAATTGAAAGTTCCATAGTTTTATTTTTCACAAAACACCAAATGTGTCACATGAGTGTACAGTTCTGAGATTTAGTATAGTGTGTAACAGCATTACAGCATACAAACCCATCTAAAATTTGGGTGTATATACTAAAACATTCAAATAGGAAAGCTCTTTAACACAAGTTAGTCAGTCACCTCAATGATACAGAAGGAAACCTGTTAAATATATTGATTACTGGAAAAGACTGTTACAGGAGAGGGAACATGCACAACAAGGGGTAAATTTCCACCGTTTATTGCTTGATTTGTACGTTTCTTTTAAAAACTGCACCAGCTGTTTTTTGCTGCACTTTAAAAAAAACAAAAAAACAACAGGGGTGACCTTGGAATAACTGTGAAACAAATGTGATTCAGCATTTATAGAGGAGCTTTACTACAGACGATAAATCTACTAACTTAAGGCACCAAACCAGAGGCATGAAGTACAATTTTTATTTTTTTTTTTAAACAATCTTTCTCCTCGGATAGAAATAAACTATACCCATCAAAACTATATTTTTATGAATACAGTAAAAAGGTGTGCAACAGTTTATCCCAGTCCCACATTTAGTCACCAAATCACACAAATCCATCCCGTGAACGTGGTTATTTAACATACAGGTCAAATGGGTAGTGCTCTTTGTACTGCTGCATGTGCCTCCACATGGCGTCCCTCTGTTTGTTCAGATTGGGCGTCATCTCCTGGTACACGTCGGTAAACATCAACTCGGGATTCGGCTTCAGCCGTTTCTCCGCCCTCTCGAATGCCTCCATCACAGTCTTGCGGGACTGCTTCCGCCAGCTCCTCTCATCGTCCTCGCTCCACCAGTTGCGGGCCGTCATGTAATGTCTCAGCCTGGAGATGGGATGGTCCTGCTTGTCCCAGTAGTTCACCTCGTCCACCGAACGGTAAGCTGAGCTGTCGTCACTGGTGCTGTGGTGGCCAATTCTGAGGAGTGAACAAAATAGTTTTTCTTCCATATTCCATACTACAGCATTTTAGGGGTGGGTACGTTTTCTATTCATAAAATGTATCATCAAAAAGCATTTTGTTAGAATTACAGTCTAATTTAAATCCTGTCACCCCATCCACTCCTTTTTATAAATTACAATATTAATACTTCTAATTCTAATTAATGTATAATTCACAGATCCACTCTTACTTAACCAGCCATCAAATTATTTTCTTCCCAAACATCTCACTGGCTGAGGTCAACTCTGAATAATGTGTCTAGGTCGTAACCTATGGCAGCGGTCCCCAACCACTGACCAGTACCGGGCCGCACTGAAAGAATATAATATATATATAATATATATAATATATATATAATATTTATATATATAATATATATATAATATATATATAATATATAATATATTATATATAT
>CALSCE010009465.1:4338777-4380295 GCA_943593645.1 Bovichtus variegatus | reverse complement strand
TCCCCAAAACAAACTCCACAATTAAAGGGGATATATATATATATATATACATATATATATATATATATTACATATTTATTCAAAAGAGGGGACAAAAAATTACACTTGATTTTTTTGTGCAGTTATTAAAAATGTGTGTATTTAAAATGAACACTTCCGGTGAATACTTTCACAATAAGAGTGACCAAACTGAAGCTATTAGTAATTATAACGACACGATCACATAATAATTTAATTAATAATCAGTCGAAGTAATACCTATATTAATACTGATTCAATAATATTCTTTGCAGGTTTTTAAAATTGAAATTGAGATATTATCACGTTCCTCTATGTCATCAGTAAGGGCCGCAAAGGGAAACACAGATTGCGTCACTAGCCCGCAACACAGTCAGTCCTCCATCGCGGTAGTAGCAGCATGATGGAAGTGTGCAGCTCTTCTAAAGTTACTCTGAGAGAGTTTGGTTGTGAACAGAGCTTACTGTCTCGACCTGACGGTTCAGCTTCCTTCGTACAAGGTGACGTTGACGACACAGAGACATGTGACTTGTATGACTGGCTGTAAAGCGTGGCCGAAGTTGTTGTTAGCCTGTTTTAGCATGTGTGCACTCAAGTCAGTCAAGTGTGGAGTTGGAGTTCATCCAGTCTTTGGTTAGATCGTGTCCACTGTTCGACACTTCATTTGAACCTATGTTTGCCTATTGACTCTAAATGTGTGTTAACCTCAACCAGATGCAGTAGCCTGCATGTATGTGCTGCCCATCGGTGCTGGAATCAGTATTCAGGTCTTTTACTTTGGGAAAAGTAGCAATACACAGTGTAGAAATACTCGGTTACAAATAAAAGTAGAAATACACCAAACTCTTACTGAATTAAAAGTACATGCATATTAACATCAAAATACACTTAAGTGGCCCATTTTAGGATAATGTATGTTATATTGCTGGATTATAATTCATGAGGTAATATTAATTACTTTATACTGCTGGGTATCTTAGCCTGTAATAGTATATGATAATGTATTAGTTGATTGATTAATTATTTGTATTATTTGTATTCAGAATCGAAATTTGCAAAGTAACTATAGTTCATCAAAAAGCTGTGTGATCTCAAGAATAAATAGTTTGGACTTTTCCGGCTATGTAACTTTTCTAAAAGGTTGTTTCCAGTTCATCAAATCTGTAATATATTGTGAAACTGCAACTGAACTCTGTTTCCAATGATACCCAACATTTTGTTTAGTTTTGTATGATGGTCTCTATCTGAAGAGAACTGCTGTTGTATAATTGGCTACTCTAGTTGCTTCTTCAGTGCACTTAAAGTGAAGTGTTTCGTTCAACATTGGTTCTAAATTTCACACCTGTACAGTTTAAGCACTAGTTGGCCTTTGTCTCTTTCTTTTTTTAAATGATTTGATGTCAGTCCTCCTTTATTGTTTTTCGCTGATATATGCTCCACATGCAAGTGGACACAATGATAACAGCTTGAATGCTTTTCTCCCTACTAGTCTTCCCATTTATTTGTTATTGTCTGTATTCTTTTTTTTTTTTTTTTTTTCTTTTTTCTTCAAGGCAAAACATAATTACCCCATCTGGATCAATAATGTCTTTTGTTGAATATTTCTGTCTTTTGTTCTCATATGAAGGAGACACAAGTGTGTTGGCCGCAGTATACGGACCAGCTGAGGTCAAAGTCAGTAAGGAAATCTATGACCGGGCAACACTGGAGGTATTGATACAGCCCAAAGTGGGACTGCCAAGTAAGTGATTATCTTGTTTCTCATTTTGCAGCTTTATTTGACTTGTTTATCAGAAGTCTAATGCAGTTCCTGAAGGTTGTTCTAATGCAATGTGAGCAGTTTAAATCTTCTTGTGTGGGTGATCATTTATTATTTTATTTTCTAGTACTTTAGAGTACATGAAATATTTAATTTTCAGTTAAAATATTTCACACAGTATAGGCAGTATACTTAGGCTACAATGCAGTGTTGAAATAAGGACATATATAATATTCCTTGAGGAGGCTAGTCAATTTTATTTTTACAGCCTTTCCTTCTACTGTGCAAAAGCTGCCATACTACAACACACCACAAGGTGGGATAAGTGAGCCAGTTTGTTTCCAGTCTGAACCAAGTATGTATCCCCACATCTCTTTATTTTCTAGGTGTAAGGGAGCGTTCACAAGAGCAATGTGTGCGAGAAACCTGTGAGGCATCTCTGCTCTTGTCACTTCATCCTCGCTCCTCCCTCACTCTCATTCTTCAGCTGATACATGATGATGGTTCAGTATCCTTAGTAAAAAGTAAAACTCTCTGCTGGCTGTTGTAATGGTGTTTCTTGGTGAGTGTTCTTCCTTACCTATTCCTCAGTGCTTGTCCTGCTTCTTGAATGCGGCCTGTATGGCTCTTATGGATGCAGGCCTGCCTATGAGTTGCCTGTTCTGTGGAGTGACCTGTGCCATCAACGCAGACGGTGAAATCATCACAGACCCCACTGCAGCTCAGGAAAAGGTCAATCTGATGCTCATGTGTTGTGTACAAAACTATGGATTTCACTTCATCTTGTATAACTCCATAGTTTTCTAGATGTCAAAAGACTCTTTTGGAATTTGTCACTTGTGAAAATTTCTTTGTATGAGAAAGTCGATTGTGCTTCCCCTGAACATTTGCATGTTCTCTCAGCACAGTCATAATCCTCGCTGAATATGTTAAATTTGTTCTTGTCTGTTTCCACTCTCACCAGGAAAGTCGAGCTTTGATGACTTTTGCTATTGACAGTACAGAACGAAGAGTTATGATGTCATCCACCAAAGGATCATTTTCAGTTCATGAGGTTGGTAAATAAAGGAGCAGATGTGCAACATAGTCAAACGTAGGTTTGTGATCATGTGTGATTTGTTTCATCATTGTTGTGCGAGCTCTGCCAGTGATCTGTTTCAGGTCTGATGAGATGCTTTTGGACTCCATCTGAAGTCTTTCATTTGTGTTTTTTTCTTCTTCTACAGCTGCAGCAGTGTATAGCAGTCAGTCAGAATGCATCACTAAAGATCTTCCAGTTTTACAGAGACTCTGTCAGGAGGCGATACTCCAAAAACCTCTGATGAAGCAGCAGCTCTTTTTTTCTACTCTTTTTCTTCGTCTTTTTTTAAACAATGAATACAAATAGTGATGTTGTAATGAAATATTTAGTAGCCACTTTGGGCTACATTTGCTCCAGTTGTAGTCAGCTGTGCTGTGAAGTGAGTCATTTTGGGGGATTTACATTTGGACATTTTGTGAGAAGACCAGATTGAAAAGGGTACAAAATAAAAAGCAAAGATGAATGTCAAACAATTGCATTTATTGGGATTCATTGATTTTTCTTTCAGTTTAATATTTACATGTAATACAAGAATGTGAACTGAATATCTCTTGTACTAATAAATCTCATTTGCCACAACCTTTTGACCTTTTTATTGACGATCTATACAAGTGATACAAAGTGAGACAAATCTGACTGGAGCCCGTCTCATGACAGCGTGATCAGCCCACATTAAATGCGCACATATAAATCACTAATTGCTGTAACAACAAAGGGTCGTTCTTTCATTGACACAAACGTCCAGTGGAGACGGAGGATGCTTCAGGATTGTCAGAAGTGTACAACACTGGACTCGGTCAGTGACAGCTGACCAGGGTTAGACACTGAGATATCACGGGTGTGTCTACAGGGACCATAATATATTATCAGCTCAGTCTTGATACAACACTGGGTTTGCAGAAAACAAAGTATTTAAGTTATTTGAAGTTCAGCTGGGGACTCTATAAAAACTATACATCTAAATAGAAAATGTCAACTTTTACCTTAGTCATTTTTTAAAATATTTACTTACGAGTTCCCCTGTTCACAGCTTTATTAATGGCACATTTAAGCTCAAACCAATATGGCCAGAGTTTTTTTCTTTTATCAATGCTGTTTTTTGCAATAATTCAGGGCCAAAAGAAGGACGTGATTGAAGCTTGGAGCAGGTTTGTACATGGCAAACTACAAACTGGCCATGCAGGTTTCTGTCGTGACCGAAATGGAGATTTTTACTGACTCATGCGATGTCTCGCCTGCCAACACTTTTATTTTTTACCCCTTTGCTCATCTCAACTAAGTGTCACTGTGTTTGCTTTCATAAGTTTAAGTAGACAACTTCATTTTAAAGTTTGTCATACTGCAAGAAGCAAGTTCCTGAAGGATTTCAGTCGTCTTTTTGGAGGAGAAATGAGCACAATCTATATTTGGAGAGCGTGGACTAGCAGCCTGGTTGCTTCTATTAATGGAACAGCTCATAAAAGGATCATCCTTAGAGTTTCTTCCATATTTTTGGCACTTTTCCTCGCAGGTCTGCACCCTCTGTCTGTCATCATTTTCTCAGCACTGTATACAGAAGCAGCTCTTTTATTTCTATATCTAGAGCCAGTGTCTCACATCACGACTTTGCATTTCATTTGAAAACTCCTGAACTCCTTGTTATTATTTAATATTTATTTTCTTATATAATGGCACTATATGTATTTGTCATTTAGTTTTCTTGAGTGTGTGTGTATTTCAACATAAATATACTTATATAACTTGGCATTAAACAAAGCAGTCCTTTCTGCAGGTAAACAATGAGTGATGTTGAATGTGAAATCAGGATGTACACGTGCAGCGTCTTCTTGTGGTTCCCTCGCTCCGGCCACAGGAGCAGCAACACATTCTGGTTTCTGTGAAAGAATGTTGCTTCTGGCCCCTCAAATATATATAAAAAAAAAAAAAACCTCCGGGGCTCTAAAAGCTGTCCCCAGCTTTCACCCCACAAGCGACAGTGCCGGCTCAGGCGCTCCCACAGCGAGGTCCATCAGGATTTAGCTGCTGACACGTCCTTGCTGCGACCTTCTCATAAATCTGCAGCCTCCATCGCCGTATACTGCTCCTCCACTCGGCTCCCCCCAGGCAGAGAGGCCACACGTCCCCTCACTTCTCTTTCTGCTTCTCATTATTCATCCTTTGTTATTGTGACAGTAATATCTACAGTGTTGTGATAACATCTGCATTTGTTGTCACGTTTATTTTTTTTTATTATTCAGTAATGTCTAACACGTGTTGACGACTAGCACAGATTTAACGGATGGCATGTAACTTAATTCCTCGGGTGACAAAATAAATCACATTTACAGACTTAACCTTCTATATGTAGTGATATTGTATAACTTCAATGATTTTTCTTCACGTGTGAGGAATGTCCTCTGAGCTGAGTTATGTCCTAATCCAATTAGAAGTGACTATAATCTAAACACCAGCTCTCCTGTTGTGTATTCATTGTCCTTTTCCCAGTTTGGTGTAGATAAAAACATGACTGCAGATAGTGCCGACATTTACAGGTGATACGTTGTGTACATGAGATGTATGAGAGGTCTGTTTGTGTGTGTGTGTGCGTGTGTGTGTGTGTGTGTGTGTGTGTGTGTGTGTGTATCCTTGTGCATGAGTTTCTTTTATGGTGGTTTTCCAGACAGGTAGGAAATCAACGCAGCGATGGCGCAGATGTACGTGATGATTCCAAACACAATGGAGAGCACTGAGAGCCACAGAGCCTGGCGAGATGCTGCGTTGGCCCCCTGAAAATCCCCCTGAGCCGATGCCTTGTTGGTCTGGAGGAGAGAGAGCAGAGTTAGATAAGGATTAGAGGGAGGGGGGGGTTGAGGAGGAGAGAGGGGCATTCGTCATCATTTGTCAATGTCCTCCCTGGCCTCCACTTTCCTCTTCCACTCATTCCAATCACACACTAAACCCATATTATGTTCCATCTCTGAATCTGAATCACACCCGGCGTTTGTGCCTCATTCATCACTTTCTCCTTCCTTCCTTCCTCTCCCCCCTCCTCTCGTCGGCGTCTTTGACTCTGACCTCTGTTTTAGGTAGCACTCAACAATATTGGAAATCTATCACCTTGGGGCTTCTTGTTATGACTCTAATTAAACCTTAACGAAGGCCATTGATCTGATCAAAAGGCCTTTGCAGCTTGCTGCCAGTTAGCTTTGCAAAAGCGTTAATGGGATTTTTCCCCCCTGCACTGCTGGAAGGATGCCTATATAAACTATAAGCCTCTGGCCACCAGAGATAGAGATGTTAAGGGCTTTTCCACACTGTCAGAGGTAATAGTGACTGATGAGATAGTTTGTGCAGTGATGTTGTCCCTTTCTCCCTTTGGCCTGCTCCATATTTACACCAGCTTTGTCTTAGAAAAGATTGATCATATCAGCTATCAAATTAAAACAAAGGGTTTTCCTATGAAAAAAACAAAGTAATACTGATGTTGGATATCTGGGCAGCAGGTTGGGACTAGTGTTTGCTATAGGTATACTTATTTGTTATTAACAGTGTCTTTTCCTTTGTTCTGTTAGGTTAATATATCAGTGGGCTCAAGATGAAAGACTGTCACCAAATCAATTATTGAATCTGAAAAAAAATGTGCTTCACAAACTTCTTTCTGTTTTTTGACATGCTTTGACACAACCTGTCAACCTCAACGACCCTAACAGAAAAAAAGAGCGAAGGTTGTGAGCATCCAATCCAAACAGCTCTATACTGTTTTAAAACTCTTGTGGCGTAATCCTGCATATCTAGGTATAATCCCTCCCTGTCTGAACTCTAAAGCAATTCTATAATGTTCATACACTTGCACAGCACTTAAAACACTGGACCTGTTGTTAGTCTACACACACTGCAGAGGGTAAGAAATCACCCGTGGCTGTGAACTACAGTGCCAGGTTGTATCTTGTCAGCTCAGGACCGAGTGCGTGCGTGTCTGTGTGCGTGTGTGTGTGTGTGTGTGTGTACCTTCTGTGAAAGGTAGAAGGCAGCGATGCCCAGGGGCCAGAAGCAGCAGAGCATTGAGAAGAAGGCCAGACCCAGGTAGTCCTGAGGGATCATCAGAGGGAAGTTGCTCTCACTGTCTGTATCACTGAAGTCATCAATGGATGAGTCCTGGGATTCAAACAGAGTGCTCTTAGGTTGAGTTCACGTTAAATTACAAAGAAAACCTCTAATGGATGTTCATGCAGATGGTTTTGCTTTTTGTTTGCCCAGGTTTTGAGATCTTTGTCTTGGAGATTTTTGCCTCCACGTAAATGCAATGGAGATTAATTACATTTCCCAGAAATAGACATTTAAGAAATGTATCAGCAACATCTCACCATTTCTCTGGACAATCCATAGAGCACACTGCGAACAGTTTTCATCGGGACTATTTCTTTGATTCAAATTACCACTGAAAACTGTTCACAGCAAGATTTGCCATTTGTAATGTTTGTAATTAATGTATTTTTTCCTTCTTTTTAATGGTTTATTCGTTAAGAATACTGTGTGTTTTCCCACTTGCTTTTGTTAGTTTTATTGCGGTAAAACAAGTTAAACCAAAACTATTTGCAAGCCACACACGTGAGAAAAAAAGTTTTTGTAATTTGAGTGAACTGACCCTTTACATTCAGCTTAGTCATTTCTTTAAGCGAATATTATTCATCTTCAAAACTGCATTAAACCTAGAAAGATAATATGCTCTGACGCTAAGTCACTGTTTTATGGAAGCATTAAAAAGTGCTTTCTTTGTTATGTTGTGTTCACGTCCTCCACTACACTTGTAAAACTTTGCTGGTGCCTGTAAGATAATGTGACTGAATGGGGTTAGTCTGGATGTGCACTAGCTCCGCTGACCGCAGGCGATTCGTGACTCGCGCATCTTTTTGAAACAGCTGCATATTCAATCTGACTTCCTCTCTCTCTCCGACCCTGTCATATTACTCTGCTCGTTTTATTTTGTGCATGAAAGAATTGTGCATTTTCCAAACATGCTCCTGTAACATTTGAGCAAATGCTTCATAGACCAGTCCCCTTTCAAAAACAATATTTTCTTTCTCTGCTCTTAAACATTAAAGACAGGGGTAACTCAGAGTATATTTTTACACGCAGTACTAAGTACTAAGATTAGATCACATGGATATTTGAATGTATCTGATTCACTCCACAAGCCTGATCTCTCTGGTGTTAGGACTGAGTTATTATTCGCATACATCAGGAGGGATCATTCTGGAGCATTTATTGTTGACATGAAGCAGGGAAATCTCAAATTGAGCCAAAAGCCAGATAGACACCATGCTTATATATAAGTTACTCAGGCCGGGACACTCCGACGGTCGTCTCTCCTGCTCTGGCATCGTATTGATCAGCTCTACGGCACAAACTCAGCATGAAGCCTTGAAGGAGTTTTGTGGGCCAGTTTGCGTCCTCTAACTAAGCTTTTGAAGTGAAACAAAGGAGAAGGAGATGTTGTGTTGTGCATCTTTGGGGGTCACTGCAAGGTTTTATTCCCACAGGCCTGCGCCTTTGCATCACTGCACTACTGCTGGCATTCAGAATGAGCTTGAAATTTTTTTTATATTTCGTGCGCTGTTCTTTTGTCCTTGTGCAAACCTAACCTAAACTTTGCAGCAGGCTCTTGATTTTAATGGCGTGTAGCCTGCTGTGTGTTTGTCCACTTGCTCGTGTTCTTAATCAAAGTAATAATTGTAAAAACGGCCTTCAGCCTGTTACTTCGCAGTGGGGCATTGGAGCTTTTGATATAACCTTGCTGAGAGACTTTTCATAGTAATCTAAACAACCAGCGGCTACTTACTGGTGACATTTACAGCATATACATTCTCATGTTGACTCCCAAAACATCAAATGACCACTGTAAGAGGCGTAAAGCTCATTTACATTTCACTCCAGGGTGGGTTATGCTCAGTGATCTATGAAATAGAACTGGCAACCTTCATCGCTACTGTAGTGTCATTACCTGCACCGCAGCAGGAGAGGAGCTTTATGTAATCTGGCTTTTTGACAGTAAGCATTCAATTGCTGCCTGCCCCTGAAAAACATTGCTCATATGTCTATTTTTAAGTTCCTCTTTGGTTCTCAGAATCTGTACGGAGAGAGCGAGAGTCTCTCTTGCTTTTTATGCATTTGCACCACCAAGCAACAAAGGACGACGTGGTAGCAATGAGATGGTCAGATATGATAATTAATAATTGTAGGTGAAAATATTTGTCAATTTGGACCATTTTGATCATTCATTTCAGTCATTTTATCCATCAATAATGCCAACCATTCCCTGATTCAGCTTTTCCAGTGTGAATTTGTGGTGCTTTTCTGTTTTATATCATTGTAAGCTGAATATCTTTGGGTTTGGAGTGTTGTTTGGACTCTGGGACTCTATACAGGGATTTTTCTCTATTTTCTGGCCCCTAAAAGACAGTAAAATAATCATGAGTTCGAGAGAATGACCAACAACACTAAATAGGGCTACTATTTAGTGTTGTTGGTCATTCTCTTGAGCATCTGCAGAAAGGGGAAGAGTTGCACTGCTTTCCTATGACATTTTTAAAGGGGACATATCATGAACAAATCTCTTTTTCAGTGCTTGTGCTCATACAGTTAGGTGTCTGGAGTGCTTACCAACCCACAAACTGTGAAATAAGACAATCAAGTCAGTTTTTAGTGTGCTGCCTCGGTCAGAAACATGGCATTCAACAAGCCCTTCAGATTTGGCTCCCCTTCCTGTGTCACATGCAAGTTCATTAGAATACACCGCCCTCATCTGAGGATCTCCACCCACGGCTTGAGAACTACCTTTGCAAAGGTGCGCCATATTAAGCTTGATTACAGGCATATTCAGACAGACATTATGAGAAAAATAAAGTGTTTTTTGAACATTAAAGCATGTAAAACATGTTCTAGTAGAAACCCAAAATACAAGTATGAACCTAAAAATGAGCATAATATGTCCCCATTTAAATGAATGCTTGATTTTACAATTTGGAATTCAAATACACAAACTCTGTCAGTGCAAAAGAAAAAAACCTTCTCAACATCATGTCAGTGGGATGTCTTACGTCAGAGTCGGGAAGCAGATCATCCTCATCATCCATGCTGTAGGACTCACTGTAGTCCTGTCTCTCGGCCAGCAGCTTCCTCTCCAGTGTGGAGCCGGGCCGAATGTCCACAAAGGTGGTCTCCAGGTAGTCTTTGCTGAGCAGGGAGTCTGAATGTCCCCAGATGGGAGCCGGTGGATAAAAGGACTCCAGTGTGCGAGGTAAGGAGCAAGGATCCAGTAGCTGCTGCTGCTGAAGCTCAGGAGGATGTCCACAATAGCTCCTCCACGCTAAAGGTGGGTAGGCCCTGTCCTCCTCACACTTAACCAAGATGCCCTTGAACATCCCGCCAGGGGCCTGTCCAGTCCCGGGCCCCAGCCCCAGCCCCGGCCCTGATGCCCGGCTGTTATTGGGGATTTCTCCCAGAAGAGGGTGCTCCAGCTCATCTAGATTCTCCATCCCTCTCTTTTAACACCAACCACACAAGACGCCACCACATCAACAACCAAATAATTTACAAATCAGCCTGCAGAGCGTCTCCTTGAAGAGTGTCCGATGGGTTAATACAGAGGCAGCTGCTTGGGTGGCTTTAGTGTTTCAGCGATAATCCATCTTTAATCCTATTCTTTAATTGTTCTCTTATTGTAGGCCTTGGTCCAGAGGCCAACAACACATGCCACGTTTATGAAATATCCTTAATGTGCCAGTGGTAGCCTTCTCCTGTGTGCTATAGGATATGCTGAAGTTGCGTAGGGGGATTCAAGATCCTCTTTTCCTCACATGTCATAAACTATTTGTTTCAGGGCTTGATGGCTCAGGGTTTGCCCCACGTCTTCCATTTCACATGATTGAGTGCGTCAGTGTTCATGAATATGCTAATGTTGGCTACTTTCTCGCTCATACAATATGGAAATGTCAATTCTGATGATGGAGGACCTTGATTAGCCCCAGACAGGCTAATGAAAACACTGGGCAATGGGATTTCAGTGTGAGTTGCCCTCAGGAACTCATGGAAAATGTCTCTTGCAATAAAATATGAAGTCTTAATCTAAGCACGATGTCATGTTATAAGCATGAATGTCAATCTTTCCCTTCGACCGTTTAGGATGGAAATGGGTAATGACTCGAGAATTGTGAAATGATTGTCAGGAAAAAAACAATAATGACTTAGAGTCTGTCGTGACATACAGTTGTGTGTTTGTTTACACTGACACTGCAGGCCAAAGGCAGGCCTTCAAACGACCGGACTGACACACAGTGGGGTGTTTTGAAGCTTGAATATGCACAACCTTCGGCAGCAGTCAAACTAGTGGCGCAATGACCGGATTGGGGCCATATTTGAGGGCAGTTAATCTGTAAAAGCAATGAGGCTCCAGAAATAGAATCCTATGGTGAACATCCGCAGGTCAGCAGGCCTGCCAACATGCCTGTTCCTCTGTTGTTGCTGCAGGAAGCGATATTGAAGAAATCAAAGTCCTCCGCTGTTGATTTATGGCCGTGCGTTTGCTGCTTGTCACGGCAGCGCTCCTTAGGGACATGTATTTTTAATGTACCACCACCTTAAGAGGGTTTCATTCGGGACCTTTCAGTCTGGCAGCTCTCTATCCAGTTCTCCGATGTGGACGAGGAGGTCTGTTAAGGGAGGAACAAGGTCACACAAAATGTTAGACTTTACAGCTTAACCGGCTCCAGTTTGGACCAGAGAGTTAGGCTAATATTCCTCACACACATACACACACACACTACTGGGGCTACACGCCTAATCCTAACCCCTGCCCCAAATTCACATCAGATACAATACGTCAATGCAGCGTCAGCGCTACTGCTGCTAAATTTCACAATGGTTGTATTTATATATAAATCTCTCCATGGGCTGGTTCCTTTATCTTTTACATGTGTAAAAATACAAAATCAATATGGTCTTTACATTGACAATATTGGGACAAGATGTTGTTCCCCAAGGTTAGAACAGAACCAGGCAAACAAGTTTTTAAATATGCTGACCCTTCTTCTTGGAATAATGTAAGGCCAGAAATTGTCAGATCTGATTACATGGGGGAGTTTAAGTCTGGACTCTTGTAGCTCACTCATTGTAGAGTGTGACAGTTGTATTTGTCTGTTTGTGTTTATTGTTGTAACAATATTCATGCTGCACTCTTGGCCAGGTCACTCTCCTAAAAAAATTATATATATATATATATATATATATATATATATATACACACTGAAGTGTCTGTCCATTCAGTCCACACCAACTCCATACAGGACAGTGGCCGGACAAATTGTCTTTACCAGGCGGACTAAAATCTGAAATCTAACAGAGGGCTCCATGAGCAGTATACAGAAATCTCTGAGCCTACCATAGTTTATAATTCCCAAAGCAAAGCTGGGAATATCATTGTGAAACAGTGGACCTAGGTTGGTCACTGGGGATTTAGTTAATACATTCACAACATATACAGTAGCAGATTAGTGTGATTTGAAAGGCTGCCTATGGAGATTACGCTTCCCTGAGTGCACCTTGAAAAAAACCCGGATCAACCCAAAAATAAATAGTTAACCTTGAAGGGACAAGCTTTTTGTCCCCACAAGGAAGGTGAGTCCCCACAATGTTACTAATACAAGTAAAAGCTTTTCAAGTAATAAAATTGACATTAAAAGCGGGTAAAAAAAAAGCATAATTGTACCGCCCTCTAGTGTGTGAAATGATAACTCTGCTACTCTGTTTCAGGCCTGTCCCTGGGAGTTTGAGAGAACTGCTCATTAACTTCGACTCAAGGTAGACAAAGACCTTGGACATTGGACACACTGTAACTCTGCACATTCTTAGTCACTGCAGTGCTGCAAAATGGCGAGAGCATTAATGACACCCCATATGCAAGACTCCAGTATACAGCAGTATACAGCACAAGCCAATGTACAATTTAACTCACAGATGCTTGTGTAAGAGTGAAATTGTGTGACGTAAACACAGTTACGTAAACATAGATTAAAACAATTGTGCATGTGCCAACATAAGTTTAGTACATTATTGTATTGCTATCAATCATGTTGTTTCCACATAGTTAGCTGTGCTGCCTGATACCAGAACATCAACAGTAATATGAAGTTGATGTTCTGGTATCAGGTATTGCAACTAGTCTGTGCTGTTCAGACAGCTGGAAGGTTATGGGGTTAAGCAAAGAGGGGAGAAGAAGAAGAAGAGGGGGAGAGAGGAGATTCGCTGTGATTGAGGAGAAGTGTAATGGTTTGATTTATCTGTGTTTTTTTTAATTATGTGGAAAACCCAGAACATGTTGGACTGATTTATTCCTTCTCAAACACCCACGTCGCTTACACTAGTTTCCTAATGGGAAATGACATTTTATTTTTTTCTAGGCTACATTCTAGTTGCTTAGAAACCCTGTCAGTAATAGCCAAATAAATATTTCTTCTTACCTTTAAAGTGGTCTGCACTTTATGTGAGTGAAATAGTGAGAGTCACGCTAGGCAGACACAATTAGAAAATTCACCCATGAAAATTCAGTTTTGGCCAAAATGGCAATTGTGTTACTTTCTCTGCGATCACTCATTTTAAATGTCAATACAGCCAATCACACAGCACAGCTGTTGTCATTAAGCTGTATTTATGTCTTTTGTAAGGACTTCACAATTGTAACATATTGATCGACGTTGCAATGATTACAGGAAACACTGTTTTGCTGGTTAACATGTAGTATTTATGAGTCACAATCATATATATTTTCATATGTTAGTTTTATTTTACAGGGGCAATGCTCATTGATGAACAAAGACAAAAACTATAAACGAGCCGGAGTAAGGATAACGTCAATCCATTGGCCAGTTGTAAAAAATAGTCTTTCTGTCCAACTCATTGGCTGTAATGCATATTTTTTTTTGTTTGCTGACTGAAATAGGACAAAGAAGAAGAGATTTAGCTGTCTTTATTTTGTTCAGGCATTTCAGAGTTGATGAAAATCTTTTTTTTTAAATGACCTGCTGGATTGAATACGTTTTACATGTCAAAGCCAGCTTTGTCTAAACGTATAGGCTGTGTGTTAGCAACATTGACCTATCTAGTGTGTACCTTGCCTCTCACCTAATGCATGCTGGGATGGGCCCTGGCCTCCAACGACCCTGCCCTGCATAAGCGGCTTAGAAAATAGATGGATGGTTGGACATATGCGCCTGATTGCCCCATAACACGGAAGAGATAAGTGACTTAAAACATTACCTTGTGGTGGTAAACTCACACACCACTGTGTACGCGTGTTCCACTCTGAGAATATCTAAAATTAGCACATAACTAAGAGGTGGACAAATGCTACTGTGAGCTGACAAGTGAGAAGAGATGAAAAAAGTCTCCGTATTGAGTGCAAAGGGGTCTTTTTATTCCCGGTGGAACAAGAAAGTGTCATTTCAACAGACTACATAATATCTCATCAGTAAGTATTCATTCTGCATGGCGGAGTGCTTCACGGACTCCTGATCAATTCAATGACTCGTTGTTGCATGCTTCACTGCACAGCACAGAGAAAGAGAAAACCGGAATAATTGGGTGTCTTTGGGCTGGCGTGGTGCTGCTGAGGGCTGCATTGTGCTCCGAGCGCTGATACTGCTTCGCCGTGCAAACCCCCTCCACTTCAGTCAGCCTTTATGCAGGGCTAGTACCTCTCATACTGAACAAGCTGAGTGATCGTTCAACACACTGACGTCAGCAACCGCTCTGAGCAAACTGCCTCCCCCTCATGACAAACACACACACACACACACACACACACACACACACACACACATATTTAGACATATGGTGCATACTGCACACACGCACTTGTGCTCACTAATATTTGTAGCACTTCACCAGCCTTCCCTCTCTCTTCTAGCCCCCTCCCAAACGCTTCCGCTTCATTCCAGGAGAGATGCACTCAGCTTTATTACACACACACCCTCCCTCCTGCACCTCTGCCCATCCACCATAAAAAGACTTCTGTCAGCTGTATTATAAGCCTGCCTTCTTTTTTCTGATTCTGCAACGCTCATAAAACATCCAGTCAGGTAGAGGGAAGGTTGCAAGGACGCCGCTGCAAATCACCACCGACACTTTTACAAGAGCTCCTCTTCTCTCCCTCCCTATCTCTCTCCTTTTTGGTCTGGTGCTTTGTCATACACAACCACACATCTACTCCGCTCCCTCCATCACTTCCACCCCTCTTCTTTTGCTTTTGATCCGACTCCTTCCCTTCTTCATAATCCAGCCAATACTTCCGGCAAAGCCGCTGTACAAAACTTGTCTTTCTCGGTACAATTTCTACTCCCTGCATGAAGAGAAAGCTTGTTCTTAAGACATGGAAATGTGCAACCAAAGTGAAATATTGCTTTTAAACCAAAAAGCAGAGATATGTTGCTGCTGACTCTTATATAGATTTTCAGCAACTCTGCAGTCTTTTTTGACACACACTGACTCTTTGCCTCTCAGCACGCACACACTGCACAGAGCTGGAAGTAATTGCTGTAATATTTCAGCTGATACAGATTGAGGCGATGCAGATACAGTGAACATACTCTTAGAAAGGAAATGGCATAGTGGCTGCAGGAAATTGGAGCTGTAAACGCCCGTAGGCTCTAATAAAAAGGCGTCTTGTAGAACAGCGATGTCAGGCTGATAAGACCAGAGGAGGCTTCGAGATATGCCAAACAAAAAAAAATCTGTAAAAAGCCAAGTGGCAGTTAAATGGCCCTTTTGATTGCATTTCCAAACCCTTTTTTCTTCCTTGATCTGTGTGGAGTGACTGACAAGAGCAGAGAGGAAACTGAACAGAAAAGATAAGCGGGGAAAAAAACAGGCGGCGTCGTAGAGCGAGTTGCACAGCTCGTGAAGCCCAAAGTAACATCATGTTCCTATGGTAACAAATTCACCATGGAGTGGAGTGCTCACTGCAGGATAAATGAAGCAGAGGCTAATTTGCCATTTCAGTACTGTTCCTCTGCTCGGCTTGATAATGACTGGATGGGATAATTCCAGCGTTGCCGTGCCTTCCAGTAAGGATGTGTTTCTGTCACATTAGACTGCAAAGGATGGATAATTTCCACAGAATTACTCTATAACAACAAATGAGCGCAGTCACACCGGGCGCTGGGTTTAGTTGAACCCCCCTGTGCAGAATGTGTGTATGACAGTGTGAGCTCATCAATCAGTCCACGGTATGCCCCGCGCTAACCTCACACACACACACACACACACACACACACACACACACACACACACACAATGTCATTTAATTTCCTTCACATAACATAACTAAACAAACATATGCAGCTCTTTGCATCATCTTGCCCTTTCAGACACACACACAGTAAACAAACCCTCCATGCCTTGCCTCCTACAGGCTCACATACATAACTACCCACTTCGCACACAAACTCACACACACTCTGCTCGCACAGCTGGTGCTTGTGTGCAATGAGGCCCGGGGAATGAGAAGTTACCCATCTGCAGTATGTTGCAAATGGCTCCAGCATCTCTGCAGAGTGTGTTGTATGTTGTACTCAGTGTCCTGTTCCGTGTATCTGTGAGCATCATGGGACACACTGTACAGAGTCGGGCAATATCTCACAATGTTGTGTTGTTTGTGTAGTCATGTGTGCACGTGTGCTTCAGTAGGCTATCTTTCTACAGCTGCCGTTTGCTATATTCTCCAGGGTTTACATGTATGGATGTGTACTGGTTACATTTGGATGTTACAGTGTAAAAAACATGTGACTATGAAGGATCAAGTTACTTAAATGCTTGTTGTATACACTTGTACATACAACACAGAGGCCATGTTTCAAATTAGCAGTAATTTCTTTTTAAACTATGGCTTTCTTTTTTTACAAATGTGCCTATTATTTCTGTTGGGCAGGATCATATTTTACTCAGCAGTTTCACACATTGCTAGGATCTGTCCATGGTCAAAAAACTACAACACAAACAGCCAGTCAGATTCTAAAACAAATCCTCTGTTTCAACATCGTATCTAAACCACTAACATGAAATGGAAAACAAAAGCCACAATTAAGTAATACATTTGTTAAGATCATGTGCTATGTGCACACAATGCTATAAAACTAAATGATGTCCAAAACTATACAAAATATGTCCTCTCAAAATAACCTGTTTTATTGGTTGGACATGTAGAGTAGAAATGTTTCTACAGCCAGAAAAAAAATAACATGGAAGTGTGACCATTATTTACCAAGGATTCAGTTCTATCCCACAAATTGTATTTTTCACTTTTATACCACAAACTCTGGTATAAAACCGTACTGAAAGTGGTAGCTAACACCAAAGGTAATTTTTTTTTAATATATCAGTTTAATTGTAGTAATGGGTTATTGTTAAAGCCAACAACGGAACCGCCACAATGCTGAACAGAAGCTAAACAAACACAATGCTGCAGATGTTGTTATCTAGACTGTGTTTACATCAGTGTGATGACATGTATGTACCGGCGTGTGTGTGTGTGTGTGTGTGTGTGTGTGTGTGTGTGTGTGTGTGTGAACTTGCCTGCATGTGTGAGGGTTGTGGGTGATGCCTGACACGTGAATGCGTGTGGGTGTATTTGTGTATCTCAGGCTGAGCTCTCTCCATTTTGATTGTCCTTGACGTTTGAAGATTACTTGGATCTGGTTAAGCTTAGAATTATACTTAGGTTAAGTTCACAGGGAGGTTTAAATGTAGCAGTTATGGTTAACAACAAAAATGTCCTCACAAGTAACTAAAACAAGTGTGTGTGCAGCAAGGAGCTGAAGGAGGTAATTAGCCTCTCACAGATCTTAACATGAGCGAAGATGTATTACATGGTCTCATCATCATCATCCTCATCACAGAGGGAGGGCATATTTGTTGGCCTCTAATTGACAATGACCTACACACACACACACACACACACACCCGCACGCACACACACGCATGCACACACACACAGCACAGTCAGCGGAGAAAAGACTGTGCTCTTAATCAGGAATGCGTATCCATTGTTCATGTTGTCGCCTAATAAACATTTTACATTTTACACGTGATCTCACAAATCAGTTTCTGGCTGAATTTTCAACCTGAAGAAAAGATGAAGATGTGCTAAGGGATGCGGATGTGTCAGGTTATCTGAGGTTTCAGGAATGCTGCATGAGCGTGCTACGGTTTTATATTACTGCACACCAGGCTTGTGGTACAGCAGTAAATAGCTATACAAACATGAACAATGGAGCAGAGCAGTGTGTGTTTGTAAAGAGGGGGATGCACCGCTGCTGTTGGGGTTCCACTCCACAGCAACCATATCCTCTATTGTTTATTGTCATACATATACAAAGAAAAAAGTAGTGAAAAATGAATTTTCATTAATTTTCAGTTGAATGAATGATGAACTGAGGAGCTCTCACCTCTACACTGTATGTGATATCATTTCCTCCTTTTCATGATAATATATGTCTCACTCGCGAAGAAAGAGATTTACATTAATAATCATAAATAATAAACAACCTTTATTATTGATTAATTTAGCTATGAAACAATAATAAAAATGATTCAGGTCAAAACAGAGATCCATTTAAAATACAAGACCTACACTGAGAGATTACTGCTGAAATAAAAGTCAAACTTGAATATCTGAATTTGCATTTGATTGGACATTCGATATGCTGAGCAAGTTAGAAGTGAAAAGCATGGTCATAGTTTTCAGTCTATCCATCAATATAAACCGTTTACTGGTCAAACAGTCTGCATTGTTATTGTACAGTTAGACCAGCAGGTTCATGCTTTCACATTTAATATGTTTCATTCATTTATTTGTATAGATAACTCATCATACAGGTTCATTTACAAATTGCTGTTTCACAAAGGGGGATGAAACAATAAGAGAGACGAGAGAAAAAACGAGACCATGCAACGTTAAAGCGAAACACCGTTATAATGTCAAAGAAACGAAACAGTCACAACACACCTCAAGGTTTCGAATCTGTTCCTTTAAATCATTCCTCACCTTTACGTTGGACACTCGGATCCGTGCTGCTCCGCGCTGTCCTGTCCTCGGGATGAGTCCTCGGAGAAGAGCTGGGGGAATCCAGCGTCCCAGTTTTAACCATCCACGCGCTGAATGCTGTTACACACGGATCCACCGGATTGCTCTGCGTTTAGCGTGGGCATGTGCAGTAGGTGTGTAGCCTACGTGTGTGCGTCTATTGTTGCTGTGAGATAGGGAATGTGAACGTTGCGGAGAGTCACACAACAGAGAGGCATCCCTCCGTGGAGCTGCCCTGATGCGGCTGTGAATGCATGCGGATGCACCTGATACACCTGTGCAGCCTGGCAGCAGCGGCGGCAGCGGTGTGCATGCTTTGTCAAAGACTCCCCTTCCCCCTGCACGACATCCTCTCTCGCATCCTGCTCGGCTCGCTCTCTCCTCCGCGCAGACAGAAGAAGCTATCTCATTAATCCTTGTTGCGGTTGCACTGCATCTTACACGGTGTCAACTTTCTTCTGCCACTCTCAGCTTTTCTCTGACTTTACAGCTTTACAGCTCTCTCTCTCTCTCTCTCTCTCTCTCTCTCTCTCAATGTTGCCTTTCCTCAGTTCTACTACCTTATTACAGCAGACATTCTGGGTCCTAAAGCCTGTTGGAGCATGTGTGTGTTGTATTTCAATTACTCCGAGGTCCCCAGAAGGGTAGAAGGAACAACACACACATGCAAAGTGAGGACATTTGCCTTTTCTTACTTCTTTAGGAGGATTAGAAGGGTCATGGCTTGATCTTTGGTTGGAATCAGGATTTGAGTTTAGGCTGTAGCAGGGGGGTTATACAAGGTTAGCAACCGGCAAAAACAAATGTGTGTGTTTATTGGGATGCAAGTGAATCCTATAGGGTTCTGGACATTAAGCTGCAGATTCAATATCCGCAGTGTGCAGCAAGGTGCAAGTGCGAGATGAAAATCTCGTTGACGCTGCTGCATAAGGCTAAACTGAGGGAGGTGGAGAAAAAAAAAAAGGGGGGGGGGTTTATGCAGTGTCTTTGTGTGCTGTGCTATACCCGAGTGGAGGCAGTGAGATGCCCCCCAGCGAGGATGACTCCACTTTGTGTCAGCCCTTTCATGTCTACTTCACCCTATGACCCAATTTTAGCTGCCCGGGCCAGCCCACATTAAGATCTCCAGTCCGAAATAGACTCAAGATGCGAAAACAATCATCCCTGCTTCAGGCTCATGCTCATTTTGCCTCTTTCAGGAGAGGCCGCGTGGGATAAAGCTCAGGCATTGCTGGACACCAGCAATCAATGAAATCCACAGGGCTTACGCTGAGTATTTAATGAGGTGCACTGCTCTAGAATCCCCCTCCACCGGTTTAACCTTTTGGCTGTTTTTTGTTGTTGTTGTTGTTGTTTTTTGGTTCTTTCCAGCTGGTCAGCACAGCCGCAAAGCTGCCTATCTGATGCTCCATTTGTCTTAGGCTGTCAGAGTGACAAGCAGCATCTCAGTCCATCATGAAGCAGGGATCAATACAGCCTCCTTAGTCTCAGCACATCCTCCACCATCACTCTATTTTCCGTCTCTTTCTTTGCTTCCTCTCTATTTTTCTCCCCCCCTCTCTTTCCCCAACCCCCCCCCCCCCCCCCCCAGTGCCTGTGTAGAAGATAGGATTGATTTGTTGAGGGGAGAGAGATGATGGCACTAATGATATTGCATAGGGTGATACCTATGTATGGCTTCGTTAATGTTAGACCGATATTGATAGCACAATGCACAAGCAATGTTGTGTGATGGAGGATTGACCACAAATACATAAAACAGCTTGTACAACCTGCAGTACAATTTCACTTTCATGGTTTCAACTTCCAAAGGTAATATTTTTATATACTTTATTAGTGACTTCATTCAGCCTCACTCACATGCTGTCAGTTTGTGTAGACGGAACTTTCAAGTTTTACATGAATACCTTTTTGCTTAAGACAAAAATAGAAAGTGTGTCAGCCAATGATAAAAGAAAGTTATGTATGTTGCCAAAATGTTGAACAAAAGAAGGACAGAAAAAAACAAAACAGTTTTTCATTTAACAAAAAGTGAACATGTTAAGCAGGAAAACCAGGCAACATACATACACAATTACGACAAACAATGCTCAAAAATAAATAAACCCATTCACATCATCTCTCATTTAGGGGTATGTGACCCTCTAAAAAGCCATAGTTGTGGCCCCCATTATTAAAATGGATGATTTTCCTTCTAGTATAAAACAATATATCACTTTCCAAAGAAGGAAAAGTCTGAGTCCTTGAGTATAAAAGTTGAGGTCAAGATGCATAATAATGCAATAATGGTTTAGAAAATGGATAGATGGATCATGCATTCATCAATTCACAAATATTACCATCGAAATTCTTCTTCAGGTGTGGGCCTTTCTGCATCCACCCCAACTTTCAACTTGTGAATAATTTGTGTGCATGTGTGTGTGTGTGTTGCGTGCCACTGTCTGATGTTGAGGGACGTGTCACAAGGTAAGAATAGGACTCCTATCTCCTTACCCGTCCATCATTTTCTATAAGCCGATTTAAGAATAATGAGCTACCCGGGGATTGAGACAACCCCTAGGTGAAAAAGCAGCAGCCACCTTGGAGTGAGATGGCAGACGGTCACATGATGTAGTATACTGTATGTACACATACAGCAGGGTTATCAGCAAAACACGTCTGGAAATTAAAGTTCAATTACAACATTCACAGCTGCAGGCAAATAGAGCAAGGCTTCACATTTTAAGGAAGCTTATGTTTTTACTTAAAGAGCGCTGCAGCTGCAACATACATGAATGGCCACCCCAGCAAACCCTGTAAGGGAGGATGAAGGAGGGAGAGAAGGGGGACGGTAGTAATAACAGAAAGCCTGAGGTAGTAAGCAGAGAAAACACAGCTAATCCAATACTCACTGAGGAGAGGAAACACAATCACTTTGGAGCTCTGAAACATCATTATTGTAAAGACAGAAAGCGTTGAATCTGTGTGACCGTCTTATAACATTACATTTCGATTATTCAATTCAGATATGATGTGCTGAAGTGTCCAGGATGCTCTTCTCTCAAGCCCGCTGTTGTTTTTGTTGTTGTGAAACAGCGCTGTGGGACATATCGATATTTGAGAAAGATGTAATCTATTATCTCTGTTACAGACAAGGGCTAACAAGAGATCCTGTTTGTGTGCCAAGCACTTTGGGCAAAATGCAAATGTAGGAGCTCAATCTCCCGTCTGTGCTGCACACAGCTGATGAGGACTGAATTGTGTGCGTGTGTGCATGTGTGCGTGCTGCAGTATGGCCGGGGTTTACGCGCCACTACAGAGGAAATGCAGCCTTTGTACTCCATCCTTCCTTGAAAGACAATACATGGGTAAAGTTGGGGGCTCATGACTCTTTCATTTTTTTTTCCTTGAATGTTCTCCCTCCACTCTCTGCATCTGGAGGCCTGAATTATTTATCTTACATAAGGAAAGAAATGCAAAGGGATACAAGGACAATCAAAATGGAGAGAGCTCAGCGTGAGATACACAAATACACCCACACGCATTCACGTGTCAGGCATCACCCACAACCCTCACACATGCAGGCAAGTTCACACACACACACACACACACACACACACACACACACACACACACACACACACACACACACACACACACACACAGTTTGAATGTGGATGCATGGTTCAGTGATCATGGATGCCTGAAAAAGTGTCATCATTTCATGCTCAGAGATAGCTTTGGTTTTCTATATTTGGAGTGCTGGTCTGTCTGAATTAACAGGGGGAGACAGCGAGAGAAACACAGAGAGAGAGAGAGAGAGAGAGGGGAGGGGTGAGGATTTCTCAGGAGGAGACAGATTAATGTCCCAGTAAATTGATT
This sequence comes from Bovichtus variegatus, assembly GCA_943593645.1. NCBI lineage: Eukaryota > Metazoa > Chordata > Actinopteri > Perciformes > Bovichtidae > Bovichtus > Bovichtus variegatus. Next base: position 4,357,465 of record CALSCE010009465.1, on the reverse strand, counting down.
ACACAGCGAGCTGTGAGGGGGACAAAAAGTGATGCACCGTTGAGGAGGAGAGTTTGGGGACCAACAAGTCAAAACAGCAGCTTGTTGTGATGTAAACACTTCCAGCGGGATCACGGTTTCATCACCATGACACCCGAGAGACACCTGTGATTCAAGAATAGCATTCATGGAAGATAAAAAGGTATCCATCAAATGACGTTTTCTGCATTACATGTGATGAAAACAAGAGGCTGGCTTTGGTTTGAAAAACGTTACACTTACATCCCAATCATATCTACATGAGTGACGGTAAGTTGCAATGTGATAATATAACAAGATTGTTATTTACAACAAACAATATGAGAGTATCAAACCGTAAAGCTTTCAGGTGTCAATACTAAAGAAGTTGCCACATTGTTTTACTATTTTACTATTAGTCCCAGTCACACTACAAACAAAGCACATGGTCACACTGCAATCCACTCCACTGCAATTTTTATTTTATCAGAGAAGGACACTGATTTATTTTGTGTCAGTATTCAGCAGAGGTGTGGATTCAAGTCACAAATGTAATGACTTTAGACTCAACTTGACAAAAATACAAAAAGACTTGCAACTCGACTTGGACTTTAACACAAATGACCCGTGACTTGAATTTGGACTTGAGCCTTTTGACATGAAAATACTTGATACTCTCCCCCAAACCCAAAGATTCAAAGTATGTTATTTAAAAAGTATACCACAAATCAATTCATTTTCCTTCATTTCCTGAATGAACTAACGTTAGCGCTATTCATTCCCAGCAAGTTGACACTTAACTCCCCAGATCCACTGTGTTTGAACCAAAAATGACAGCATCAAAAGAAGTTGCAGGACTGAACCAGGAAGAACTAACGTTACGTTACTGAACACTAGTTGGAAAAAATGCGTACTGAAACTATGCAGTGGTCAACAAAAAACGAATTTCAGTATGCAAAACGTGCAGTTTAAAAGTTACAGACAGTGATGCATTCCGACTTGAAACTCAAAGTTTCGGACCTGGGACTTGAGTGCAAAGACTTGAGACATACTTGTGACTTGCAAAACAATGACGCGGTCCTACCTCTGGTATTCAGAACATACTCAGAAGACGCCTCCCTTTTTCCACATGTCGTTATGTTGCAACTTAGAATTGAGGCCAAATAGTTCAATCTGTGATGGTTGTCATTCTGGAAGTTCTTGGTCACCTCTCTTACCAAGGCCCTTCTCCCCTGATTGCTGTTTGGCAAAACAAAAATGATGGAGGCCACTGTGCTCTTGAGAACCTTCAATGCAGCAGAACTGTAGTGTTCCCCAGATCTGTGCCGACCTTTTTTTGACAGGTGCGTGGCTTTCCAAATCATGTCCAATCAGATGGATTTACCGCAGGTGGACGCTCTAATCGGGGTGTCAAAAAATCTCAAGAAAAATGGGATGCACCTGAGCTGAATTTCAAGTACTATAGCAAAGGGTCTGATTTCTTTAGTTGTTTCTTTTTAATACATTTGCAAAGAAAAACAAAAATCCAGTTTTTTCTTTGTCATAATGGGGCACTGAGTATAGATTGATGAGTGAAACAATGCATTTTAAACAATTTTAGTATAAGGCAACATAACGTGTGAATCCTCCCTGAGAGTATGCTTTGCAAGAGTGTTTTTTTATTATTTGGGTCAATTTTGCCTGTTTTTATGGAGCAGTTCTTTTAAATGAGTAGCCTACACCCTTTTGGGAATGCACTAATGTGTTTTTACAGAGTTTTTGTATGGATTAAACAAATGAGATATAATATCATTTCATTAATGAGCGTTAGAGGTGCAGGTAGGCAAATTTAGTTACCTTTGAACTAAACTGTTTCAACCTGCTAAGCTAAGCTAACAAGCTGCTGGCTCCAGTTTCATTTGAACTGTACAGACATGAGAGTATCAATATTCAAATCTAACTAAGTAAGAAAGCTAATAACTATATTTCCCAAAGTATTGAACTATTCTCTTGCAGGAGACAATGCAAAAAGCTTAAACTACAAACTTTTTAAAGCTGAATTCCAAGCCTAAGGGATGAGCGTTTTTGATACTCTAAAGATAGATTTTGAGTGGAGGCTCACTTTAATGGTCGGGCAACAGAGAGAGTGATTGAAAGGGAGACCGAGGGAGAGATATGAAGGGTGTTCAGGAGAGTGACCACCCAAAGAGTAACAGTCCTGTCCACTTTATTGATGGGACACCACCCCTTGCTTGGGCTATCTGTGATTGCTTCAGCAGCTCGATCCTGTTGAAATAGGACTGAGCTTCCAGAGAATTATTAATCTGTCCGCCGTCTCATTTTGGCGTAGTCACAGTCAGTTTCATCCATTTCTAACATCCATCCTCATGAGGGATGTGCGAGCAGACATCACACCAACGTGGAACAAACCTCAACCAGATGGTTGGTGGGAGATGCGAGATATACATAAATTAGGCTTTGGTGTGATAAGGTAAACATGCAAATTTAACAAAACTTTAATGAACAAATGAAATAAACATCAAGAGCAAAACTTTATTCAATACAGTGAGAATGAAACATATAACTGATATTTAGATGGTGCAAACATTACAAGTTGCTTCACCTTGAAGTAACGTGCTAATCAAGTGAAGACTTAATGTATTGTTTCTCAAGTGAATTAACCATTTTTCATGTCAATACAAAGGTTTCAAAGTGCTTAGTGTTGTTGTAAACAGCTGAACTGGTTGACTGAACAGCATTAGATATTAGATAAGTTATTTAGAGGAACGTTTTTCACAGTGTAAAGCAAATGTTGTTTTTAAACACCAACATAAGCCTAGTTAACTCCGTCCATGTTTATGACAATTACTTTCTGTAATGCTGTATGGAGTGTTAATAAGTTACAATTACAATACTTGTGTTTGTAATGCTAATAATAATATATTTTTGATTGCATTTTAATTTGACAAAAGTCCCTTCTATAACATACAAACATAATATAAGCAATATAAGCAAATAGGTCTAAAAGTTCAACTCTGTATATGAGTTTGTTACGCTCAAAAGGAGGCATTCAGGAAAGTCAAAGCATATTTTGTGTTCTGCAACTTCTGACTTGAATCAGAATTGGAAAATACATTAAATTATCAGAGTTTTGCATGAGATAATGTTGCAGTTATAAATGATATATTGAGATTGTAATATCTTGTCCCTATGTTGTGTACCACTGAGGTCAGTTTTTCATCATGTTTCTGCCAGTTTGCAATTAGTGTTTAAAATGAACCCAGAAATGCTTTATGGTTTATTTGAACATTAAGAATATGAGGATTTAGGAGAACTCTTGTGATGCACTAAGACTAGAACATGTTGTGTTACATGTAACTAAAGACAAAGAACCAGAAGCAAAGGGAGAAGCCCCTTTCAAAAGCACAAACTGCAAAGACACAATATTTGAGACTTGAAGGTTTAGTCATCATCCCACTTTAGAACAAAATAACAAGTTGTTCTTTAGCCATGCTGGCTCTGCTGGTCTGTCAGTTGATCCACTGAAAACATCTCACAAACGATTGGATTGATTGCCATGAAATCTTACAGAGAAATTGAAGTTCCCCAGAGGATGAATCTTACTGATTATAGTGATCTCCTGACTATTCCTCTAGAGCCACCATGATGTTGACTTTATTGTTCTTTTAAATGTTTTTTTTATTGGTCATCAGGTCCCTTCATCCAATACTTTGATTGGGAGCGTATCTATGTTACCAGGGTCCTATGTTACTAATAGCTTAATATCCTCTTAATATGACACATTAACAAGTCCTTTCAAATGGTTTTATGCTCTCAGAAATGTATATTTTCCTTGGTCAATATGTTGAAATCACCCAAGATAGTCCTTACCAATCTCCTACAATGCTAGTTTATATAAAAAAGTATAGGACCCTAGGGAAAAGAGGGATGACCCCCTTTATTTATGACCAAACACCTGCAAAAAAAGCAGCCTCCGCTGTCCTTTGTGGCATATATTAGCTTGCTAACACACAATGATGAACATGGTAAACATTACACATGCTCAACATCAGCACGTTTTTATTGTCACTGTGAGCATGTTAGCATGTTGACGTTAGCATTTATCTCAACGCACCACCATGACTAAGTAGGCTACGGCCTCACAGTGAGTGTGTGGCTCTTCTCTTAGTCTTGTTTCTATGATCTTCTCTCCACCTAGAACCTTCTGAAATCGCAGTTATGATACAAATACATTAAAATGTATCATGAACACAGTTTTATCCACATTCTGGCTCACTGGACAGACTCTGTCAGAGCTGCCTGCTGTGGAGTGCTTCACAACAACAAGGCAGACGCCACTATTTAACTGAGGTCACCACACAAAATGATTATGTTACACAACTCTCCTCTGCGCTCCACAGTCTATTGTCCTCTCACTCTGTCTCCCTTCTTTTTTTTGTTTGGTGCCCAGTAATATGTTTTCCCCAGATGCAACACATTTCCCCACATCTTCCTCCTTTTATTCATTAACCTCACAGTGAACTGAAACAGCGCCTTGTTATGAACATTGAAAGGGACGGTGGAACAGCCACTAATCAGATCAGACAGCAAGAAAATACCAGGGCATACACACATACCAGGGTATATTCAACACACAAACACACACACACATACACATCTACATTATATGCACATGCACTACGTTTGAGAGTTTCTGTTGGATTCTGATGTAATGAAATTGTGGTAAATAATGAAATAAATGCTTGAGTGGCCATTTAAAGGATGAGATGTTCAAAGTGAGAGGGGAGCCTTGATGAAGAAGAAGCCTGAGTTGAGTCATTCGTGTACTACTGTAGTGAGAGAGAGGAAGAAAGGAGGAGAGAGAAAAAAGAGGGAGGATGAGAGATGGAGGACGGTACGGGGGTCTCATGCTTTTTGGCAATTAGAGTGATTAATACCCTCCCGCCGAGGAGTTGGGGGTGCTTGGTTAATGGAGCCAGATTAAGAATAATTGCTGCTCGGGCAGTTGGTCTATAAAGGACTCAAAGAGGATGAGAACACCCAGAAGAAAGAGGAGAGGAGACAGAGTTAGATGCAGAGGTTGTTCGCACGAAGCAATGATACCCAGAGAGGATCTGAGACAAATGGCTTTTGTGAAAACCTTCAAATACATTCCATTCTGGTATTTGTCTTTGATTGTCATTTTATTAAAGACCTGATCCGGAGTATAACTCCTTGTTAAAGAAGCAGGTCAACATTTTATTAAATATGCAACAAATGTGCTACAGTCTTACAGTGTTAGGTTATTTGATTGATCCCTTCATTTCTAGCTCTTAGACATGTGTACCATAGCTGAGCACAAGGACCAAAAGGATGGGGAAAAGTGAGGTTTTGCAATATTGCCATGTCATGTTGCCATGAAGGTGCGCTACCGCTGATCCTTTGTTCGACTTTTTCACACGGGAAAACATAATGTAACGTTTCTGTTGTCTTTGTCACCATCACACATGTCAGACTATCATTTTCCTGCTTGTATTCTGTAATTATAATTATATATATATATATATATATATATATAATATATTATATATTCTTTTTAAATTTTCAAGTACAACGTTACACATCATGTGTGTAATTCAATTAAGAGTGCAATAATCCTTCATGGATCATATCTGTGTAGGTGTATATAACTATGTTATTTTAATTGTTTTTGTGTTTTGTTTTTATCTTGTTTCATCATTATAATTTTTTCTTTGCTATTTTTGACTCTTGCTGCTGTAAATACATCCTGTGTGGGATCAATGAAGTGCTTATCTTATCTTATCTTATCTTATCTTATCTTATGTTATGTCTTCCTAACTTTGAACCAATCCCAATAGACTCTTGGATGTATTGGCTGTCTACAGTGTGTTTCTATATGACTGAACTATATGACTTTCCTGGCTGGTGGTGTTTTCCTGACTCTGAAACATCATCATTAAACGTCAAAGTTTTGGTTCTAGTTTGTCGAGTTAATAGCTTCATTCTGTTCTCACCATTTTCGCACTGATGATCAGCAGTCATACAGACAAAAGCCCCTCATTTTCTTCATCATCAATAGCTTCAGTAGACCAGAATCCAATTCTGTCACAACCAGTTTGAGTCACAGGTGAGAACATTGGCCTTACTATGTTTTCAGATTGCTCTTATCGCTTACATGCTTTTTTTTTGTATCCATCCAATTTATGGCCATCTATGCAGCATCCATCGGGGACACATCCATGTGACGTCATCCCCTATGGGAATTTCTGCAGAGAGAGAGAGAGAGGGGGGGGGGGGGGGGGGGGGGAGGGGGAAGGGGCGCCGAGGGGTGGGGGGAGGGGGGGGGGGGGGGAGAGGTGATAATGAGACGGGGCTGTTTCTGGTTTTGGAGTGGAGGAGGAGGAGGAGGTTGTAGTGAGAGAAGATGGCAGGGTTTTTACCAGCATGGCCCTTGCTTAGCCTGTGCTGACGGACTAGTTGTCCTGAAGGCCAGAATGATTTATTAAAGTGAGGAGTGGCAGAGAAGAGGGCAGCCAGGCGAACTCTGATTAACTAGGGGAGCGAGGGAGGACAAGCACTCCTCTATTATTCATTACTCCACGGGAGCACAGAGTGGGAGCACAGCTAGAGTAGTGGAAGTCAAGAAAGAAAGAAACCCCCGCTCCTTCCTTTTTTTGTATTTTTTTGTTTTCTAGTCTCCCCATTTTTAGTGTACCCTTGATACAAGGCTCACTGGGTTCAGTAAAGCTCTGTTTCTGCAGGGCCATAGATCTGTCCGCCCACCTCAGTGTCTGAGCGAGAATGGAACATGCATGCAAAAATGTAGGCACACGTGCACACGCTAACAAACCTCAGACACACAGGGTCTCCCTTCAAGGCAGTTTGCTCACTGTCACATACAATACTCTGAGATATGAAGAGACATCCGTCTAGTTCCGGTTTGAACTGCTGGGAAACAGACATGGCACGCGGTATGACTGCATCCGTCACCCAACTGTTGTCGCAGACATGTAGAGCCACAAAAACACATATACATACACACACTTGTTTGTTGCCCCTAAATAATGAAGAATAGATCTTGCTGAGATCACGTTATAAGATACTTTCCTGCCGCCGGTCTGACAGAAGCAATCTCTTCAGAAGTATGACTGAGAGGGGAGTCTGTTCAATACTTAAAAGGCAAACGCATACAACATTGATGACTTGTGGGTCCACTGGTTGCCATCTTAAGACAGAGGCATTATATACCCCAGTGATGTCTGCAACAATGCCTGTGTGCATGGATACGAGTGTTATTCACAAACAAAAATATGAAATGAGCCCCTTCTTGTGAGTATTCTTTCTCTTCTCTTTGTCACCACCTAGAAGAGATTTCAGGTCGTGATAGTTGATTCTACTTGCTGTCAGTCAGGCAGGTGTAATGGAGCACATTTCACATGGTTGAGTGGTTTATGGATTATCCTTGCATTCCTCTGGCACGTATCCCATCAAACTGAAAATTGCATGATGCGCTCAGAAAGGTATTTAATTCCCTCTATCACACTCTTTATTTCTCTTCATTCAATTTTCCCATCCTGCGATGTCATTTCCTCAGCCCTCCTAGCCTCCCCAGCTCTGTTCTTTACTTCATGCCTGTAAAGCCTTTCTGCTCTTAGGGCTCTTATGTGTTTATTTGCAGCAGTTGAGGGCCGGCCTGTCGTGTCAAGTGGGGTTGTCAGACCCTGATGGGCCCAAAGAGGCTGGCTCCGATGATGGCCAGCATTGCTGAAATCACATTATGTGTGTGTGTGTGTGTGTGTGTGTGTGTGTGTGTGTGTGGGTACCGGCAATGAGGCAGAATTGAACGCAGTGAAGAGAATGGCAATAAGATGGAAATATAAATGTGCAAAGGCGACGCGGACTGGGCAAGTAACCGCACTCCTCCGCCATCCCGAAACCAGCTGGCTGCAGACCACGTCAATAACAGTTCATTTTGCTCCATCGTGGTTATAATGGGGTTTCAATGAGGCATCAAATGAGTTCTGCTTCAGCAGAATCACTGTTCAGCACAAAACTCTTCACTGCTGCAGATACAATTCTTTCTCCAGTGCAGCGCTGTCAAAAGAGCAACAGGGAGAGAGGGGCGCAAGGAAAATGTGCATTTGTGGTTGTAGGCAGGAGCGTGTCTGAAACTCAGTGATCAGAAAAATAAAAACCCTGCATACGATGGAAAGCAATCTAATCTAACAGCTCTGCAGTAAATAGATCCCAGAGAAATGCAATGTTCAATTTCAGCTTCAACCAGAAACACTCACAAATGTGGAACTGTGTTTTTCTGGATTGCATCAGATTGGGAATTCTGGAGCAAATATTCAAAGCATTAGGAAAACAGTCACTTAAATGAGTGAGCTTGTGACTCTTTAAGACAAAAGCCATGTCTACTTACCACCATTTGTCATAGGTTGCATGTCAATGACTCATATTCATTTGTATTTGCAATAGTCTTTAGAGGTCTGAAGAGGTAAAACCTTCCACTTTTTCACAATCAAAGGTGACAGAACTATCAGAAAAGATGCACATATTTTTAAAAGTAGAAATATGTTGCTTTTAAAAAAAATCAGTGTTATCCTTTTAATCATCTCGTGATTTATCTTGTGTTGAGAACCATTGATTTAAATGACAAAATATCTGACTAATCTTTGTTTATCATCTCAACCAAAGAGATACTTTACAAAAAATGTGGAAAAACCCCACGATGAAAATGAAAGAAACGTAATTCCCTCTGTGCAAATAATTACATTCAATCTGATGAAATGATTCCTATTATTCATCTTCGCTTTGAGATTGTATTTTCGTCCTAGAAACCCGCTGAGTGAAATTATAGAGGTATAAGTCACTTTATCTCACCTCCTTGGTTGAGTTGTTGAAGAAATATGATGTTTTATGAATAAAGATGAGTCGTTTGGGCATTTTGCAGTGTATGCTCCTTTTCATCAGCATGGCCCCCTAGTCGAGGCCAAGAAGCGATCTGTTTCAACACAACCTTATGTATGCTACCACGGGCCACTGGACAGCTCAGCCCACTTAAATCATCTGAATTATTCACCAGAAAATTTGAAACACTGCATTAGCTCACCACAGAGTAGATTGTAAATGTGTGTACGTGTCTCTGTGTATGTCATTGTCATCATCACGTTTTTTCATAATCTACATCAATTTTTTGGTTAAAAAGAAAGAAAAACATTAAAGTCAGCTTCAAACAATGTTGACACTAATCTTCCTAAGGGATTGTCATGAAGCATACAAGCGTTGGTGTTTTCTTAATACCAGTGGGGTAGAGATAGTCGGCAGATCAAAGGGCTTGAGTCAGACTTAATTAAAAAAATATTAATCATGTGTGTATTTTTTTTTAAGTAATTACCCTTGTGCATAATAGTGCAGCTAATTGATTCATTAAGAATCACAGCAGTCACTTGGGTGCTCGGTGGTGTAAAAGAAGAGGAGAGGGTGAAAGAACATGAGAATAAATATAACTTCAAAGAAGAAGAAACAAAGTACTAACAAGGTTTAATATAACGCACAACATAGAAGACTGATGCTGCACAAAACCGCCTCGATAAATGGTGTTTTATATGTGTTTATGACAAATGGTAATACTATGCTGGTGCTGAATTTATACTTGAATATACAGCGCCATCTGCTGGTCGGTAGAGGACATTTCATATTTCTTATTTTTAACCACAAACAAACACACAAACACAGACACAGCTGGAACAAACGATTTCAATGGAAACAAAAAAACACGTCTCACATGTATTTATTGAGTATTTAAACATGTGGTCACTGTGTGTCCTGCGAGAGGGGTTACAGGTTAAGTGCACAGCAGTCCCTAGAAACAAAAGTGTTGAAAACTGATTTTTTTTAAAACACAAAGGCATCACCAAACATTTATTCTAATTCTACCACTGTGAACGTGAATACACACACATCCACCAAAATACCAGTTTTATTGTCATACAAAGTCGTTCTCTTCTGAAGAGATGCATTTCTATAGGCAGCATTAAGGACCTACATTGTGTAGAAAATTAGAAACCAGCCAGATGCAGTTTAATTTCAGCTTAAAAAAAATGTCTGCACCCACATTGGTATAAAAACTGAACATCAAAAAATAACATTTGGTTTTTAAAATTCCGAATGCTTTTTTATTCAGATCCATCGTATAAACTATTTGCAAAAACATTGATATGTACAAAGAGAACATTAGAGTAATATTATTATAGAACAAGAGCTCCCTGTCAAACTCCTCACCACTCTCTTTCCCTTTACAGTTCGATGCTTCTTTGATGTGGCTGCAGACAACTCTCCTCCAGTAATGAGTAGGTCGATTGTGCTCGAAACAGATCTTTTCTAAATTGAGCAATCATGGGTCGTGTTTGTTGACAGCATGCAGCTACATTGACCTCGCTGATGAGTGGACTCAACACCAATAGCCACAGTTTTCATTCTGATCACTAACCCGGCCAAGGAGTCAGAAATGTCAACGCAAAACAGCAGGGAATATGGCCCTTTTTGTAACATTTGGATAAACAGGCATAGCTTGACAGAAGAGCTTTAGCACAGGTGTAGCTGTACTAGAAAAACATATCCTACAGCAGAAATACAGAAGTACAAATGATGTCTTGTACTTGCTCTGATTTATCCTTGTCAATGATGCCAAAATAAATACTGAAGACTTCTCCTTCAACTCTCATTGACTAACAGATCAAAACCATTCCTCATGCTCAGCAGCCATCCAGCCTTTTCATAATCACACAGACACGGTGGTGTCAAACAACAGCGTGACGCTGTAACGCACCGTTTTTGACACAGTCCTCTGCACCAGTTTGACCATCATCAAGAGACAACTTAGCAGAGAGATTTTGGTCGAACCTTCGGGAAAAGCTGAAAGAAAAACAACAACAAGTATTAACATTCATGTCTTTTTCTGCATGATGGTGAGACACTCAGGAGGTGAAGGGTAAATGTTGTTCAACCCTTCATTTAGAAATTGATGTCTTACCCCAAAGTAGTTGTTTGGAACAAAGCCCTCCCTGCCACAGAGTGAGGCCCACCACCAGTCTGCCACTTCAGCTTTCTGCAGGATGGTGATCATGTCTCCCTCCTTGAAGCTCAGCTCATCGGCTGCCTGGGCCGGGTAGCTCCACAGAGCGTACAGCACCCCGCTGTTCTCCACCCCCATGGCCTCCTCCACCCCTGGTATTACAAAAGAAACAGGGAATACATGCATTTTTAACATGTACTGTACCTGAAGGTGATAGTTTGGACTAATGATAAAAGAGACTAGTTATGTTTCATGACAAACCAAGAAAAGTTGTAATATCAGCTTTTGATTAAATATCAAATATGTAGGAGTTTATAGATTTATTTTCTAACCCTTTATCTGTGTCAATATTACATTTTATTACACAAACAGCCTGACAGTGAATACATGCAAGGTTTTTGTGTCATGTTTTCTGAACAGAGTTTCACAGGCTTTATTATAGGCTTTAGGATACCAAATATTAGCACATAAATCCATAATGTTTACATTGTTCAAAGTGTGTCCTTTTTAGGGCCATAAATAAACTTGAGTTTTACGATGGGTATTTTAGTATTAGTTTTAATATGAGTATGTGTGTGAGTGACCGATGGGAGACTAACCACAATTAACAAATAGTTAAAGGTCAGTAACTGTCAAATGGTTTCATTTTATGATTCATTCTATTATGTTTGACTTAGCATCTAAAAGTGTCATGGGGTGTATGTGTGTGTGTGAGTGAGTGAGTGAGTGAGTGTGTGAGTGAGTGTGTGTGTGTGCGTGTGTGTGTAATGCAGGTGTCATTGCCTCACCCCTGAGGAAGCTCTCACACTCCTCAAACTCAACAGCGTAAGGATCACACTTCTGGGAGGAGGTGGCGCCGTCGCTCTCCGTGATGGCCATGACAGCAGCTCCATTCCTCACCAAAAACTCACACAGAGGACGGTCGTTACAAGAGGCTGCACAATGCAGCGGAGTCCTGTGGGACAAAGAACTGGCAGTTAATACATGTAGGAGTACCAGACAGCTGTTCTGAAAATGTCACATTAATACACAGTTTTATCAATAAAATCCAAGTCATTATGCAGTAAAATGTTCCCTGTCAGTGTTTTACCATCATACATGATGTTTTTGTATTACTATTACTGCTGCATCAATGTGTATGTTGCATCTTACTGCTGTAGATTTTAAGGTTGTGCTTAGTCAATTTTTCGTGAGCTCCGAAAAACAGCCCTTTTTTCACATTTGGAGATACATGGTTTTGACTGGACAGGAAGGGTATGAAAAATTAGAATCTGAGATTAACTAATCCTGAGTAAAAAAGTACCCTCTGAAATCTAGTGGAGTAGAAGTATAAAGTAGCATCAAAGGAAAGTAATCAAAGTAAAGTTCAAGTACATAGAATTTGTACTTAAGTACTGTACTTGTGTAAATGTACTTAGTTACATTCCACCACTGGAGAGAGGATATAGGTGGGAAAGAATATGCAGATATTTACCAGCCGTGGCTGTCTGGTGCGCTGACATTGGCCCCAATGCGAACCAGGAAATCCACCACGTTGTAATGGCCCCCGCAGATGGCATTGTGAAGGGCAGTGATGCCTTCATCATTGGGTTGGCTCGGGTCGTTCATCTATGGGAGACATTTTACACAGAGTGGATTCATCAGCCTCTCTCTATTGTTACTGACTTTATCCTTCTTCCAAAATTATTGTCAGGATCACCTTGAGCCTGCTCTTAACCCCCAACGTGCTAAAAACTAAGTAGAAGCTGTTGTACTGCGAGCAATTTACAGACAAACGTATTTCTGTATGAATAGGAAGCTGCAAGGATGTGTCGAATAAAGGAATGCAGGCTCAGCAAACATTCCCTGAGAGAATGAAAGTTAAATATCACATATTTTACTGTGCTTCTTAAAGTCTAAATTCAGAACTGGAGCGCTAACTTTTGCACTAACACTTTACTGTCTTAGTTCACACTGGTCTGAGTTTTTTCGAGAATAAAAAGAATTCGGAAGATGTAGAATTAGCACCGATGGTAAATATGGGCAACATATGAAACAAAATGACAAATGCAAAGTGCATTATTACCTATATTTAATTAATCAATTGATTCAATGCATTGTTTTATATAACTATGGTTGGCAGTCTTTACATTTTAGATTTTTTTGCAAATAGTCTTTAAATCAATTTCACACACAAACTTTATGATTTACCTTCCCTTACGAAGTCAAAGCTTCATGTTTAAAAAAATATAGATATATTTGTATAGAATTATTGGTGCAATAGGTTTAGTATTTTAGGTTTGATCACTATTACTGTGAGTAGTAGTATCAGCAGAGTACAAATAGTAGTAGTTGCAGTATATACAATAAGATATATAAGTGTACACACACACCTCCTGCACGGCCCTCTGCACTGTCTCCAGTTCTCCCACCAACGCGCCGTCCAGCAGCAGGATGAGCGGGCTGAGTCGAGCACGTTTTCCAGAGTTTTTTTTCTCCCGCTTGGGTCGCCGCAGGATGGAATGGTAGATCTGAAGGGACATGAAGACAGCTTCTATAAAGTAACACACTTGACTGCATAGTGTCATCCACCACATGGGATTTTAAAATAAATGTAAGATTTGCTGTTTTATAGTTAGAATTGTTTGCCAGATAATGTACCGTGTTAATGTGTCTTTACAGTGTGTGGAATGCATCATAATTAATAGGGCATTTCCTTTGACAATTTGACACATTTCTGCTTGTCCAGATATTATTACATCATCAGTTGCTCTAAGCCCTTTTCTTACTTTGAAATCTTGATGCATCATTGTTGCAGGTGTATGCGCAGGAGGTGTAGCAAAGTCCTCTCCCTCTGAGGAGCTGCTGGTCTCGCTACCGTGCTCCCCCCTCTGGCGGTGGGCCTTCCTGCGAAAAAGCTTGTCGATGAGATGTTTGTACTGGTTCGGCTGGTAGTGGGAGGCGCTCTTCAGGGGCTGAGACTGATCCACGGAGCCCCTTCTCTTCAGGGCCCGGGGGATTTCTGCCCGAATGCGGAGCAGCTCCTCCAGGTCAGGGATCTTCTGGCTCTGGGCCTCATGAGCCACCACTGGCTGTAGCCTGGTGGGGCTGAGGGGTCGGGGAGCTGGGGCTGTGCCTTCCCTTCTGCCTTCTGGCATGCTGGGATTCTCCGAAGTCCCAGGCATGTGATGAACTAAGTCCAGCCGCTCTAACTCTGCATCTATATCCCCTGAGTTCAGCACTGCAAAGACGGACACAAACCACATTTTTAAAGTTAGTTGCACAAAGATCCTGAGAACATGGGAGTGTCAGAGTGTGTGTGTGCAGATTTTAATTGTGTTTTACCGTCGCTGTATACGGCTGGCTGTCTCAGCTCAGGTGGGCGCTGCAGTGGATACGGTACAGGTTGGTGAAAGAATTCCCTCGGGAGGGTTACAGTCGGTGGGTAAGGGGCCATATCACCTTCTACTCTCAGGACTCTGGGGTGGTGGGCTGACAATGCTCCCCAGTGGGGGTTTTGGAGACGCATGATGACAGAGAGAGGGATGGGCTTGCGCTGGCGGGACGGAGTAGAAGTTGGGGGGATAGAAATACGGGAGATGATGGGCTGAGGGTGGTATGGGGAGTGGACTGGGGATTGAATATCTGGAGGTACTGTTATACGTGTGTTACGGGGGAGAGAGGCATGGGAGAACTTGAGAGTTTGAGAGCGAGGATCCTGGAAAAGAAAGAAAAGAGGGATGAATTCAATTGTAATCCCAATCCACGGAATCAGATGATGTATAATGTGAAGTGTCTCTCATACTGCCAAATCACAGAGAATTATCACCTAACTCAGCAGCTCTATGGAGCTTTGAAGCCTCTTTTAGATTGTTGTTTTGATTGAAATGTATTGTGTAGTTCAGCTTTCATTAACAACCTACATACTCATCACCACAGAGTACTATAGAATAATAGTAATTAATTAATGAACACTTCAATCAGATTTATTAAGTGGATAATGGGGAGGTAGGCAACTATTTACTGAGACAACTCAACTTAACAAGCCAGTAACACGGTGCTGATTGTATCGCACTGCTTCTAGCAGTTTTGATGGTTTTCTGACCCATAGAGGCAGAAAATGGACTAATGCATTTTTTTTTAAAGAGTTCAAGAGGCTATTGACTTCTTCTCCGTGCCCACAGTCTGTTACCTACTTCACCCTGTTCTTATCTGTTAAAAACAATGCCAGGTGACTTGCAGTAACTCCCATTTCATAGAAATCCATGGCAAGAACCCAAGGGTATGGCTTAACACTGATTTACAAAAAGAAGTTTGGGCTACAACATAAGCCACACAAATAAATCTCTCACAGTAGCTATTTGAAAGCCTCTCTGTTAACACCACCCACCTTTTTGGAGCTTGGAGCCGGAGGAGGGCCATCGAGATTGGATTCTCTCCAGCTGCTATTTGGCACAGACGGCTGTAGCCACTCTGTCTCTGTAACAGCAAAGTGTTAAGTTAGAAAACAGAGACCACATACAGAACAGGCAGAGTGCCAATGCTCCTCAGGTCTTTGACCCAAATAGTTTGACCTGGACTAATTCCACAACTTCCCACACAATTTAAAAGTTGAGAAAGTAGTAGAAATCAACCAACTGTCATAGGTGTGGTGAGGTTTCTTGTCGTAGGACACGTCTAGATCTGTCTCATTCCACTTGCCAGAGTTCTTTGGTCGCTGCACACCCTCATCTGGGAGAGAAAGAGAATGAGAGTGATAGAGGAAGAGAAAGAGAAAGAGAGAGAAAAGAAAAGAAACAGAAAAAGAGTGCCAGAAAGAGGGACAAATTACAAAGGCAAGCTTCAGTATTACAGTACTTTACAGGCCAGTATTTCTCCAAGGCCTTTTATTTGTAGAGTTGAAGAATCTCTGAAAGAGCACAGTGGCATTTAACCCAGAGTAATTAAATTCTTTTGGGTGGTTTGCAGTGTATTTTCGTAGCTAAGCTTGGTTTAAAGACCAACACTGAACATGAATAGTTGTGGTCTTACACTGAGGGAGTGTTCAGAATGTCTAGTTCAAATGGTGCATTGTCATAATGTTGATGACTGAGTAGTACCAGCAGCTTTATGCTGAAACTGTAAGTGAAACATCCACAATACTGCTTCTGTTTCCAAAAGTGTCCCTTCCTTACAAAACATAACAATGCTAGTCACATAACAGCACAAAGCCCTCGATTACATGTTGAGGTAATGTTTCCTGATATACAGTATCAGTCTTTTCCACCTTGCATGTGGCGTTAACTCAAAATGACTACAATGGGAATAACTTTTATTTGTTCCCATGATGATATAATGTTTCTGTTGGGTTTAGTTGGCCCACAACTTCAGCCTCTTACCAGGTTGCCTGATACCGCCAAAATTCCGAGGGAGCGTGTTGGACATTGGATGGCTGAAAAACAAAGGGGAGCGGCTTCTGTCTTCGCGAGGCGACCTGCGGCCCATCTGGTTGCTCTCGTAAGGGCTCAGCAGTTTGGAGGGGGAGATGGACGAGGCAGACCAAGGTGGCTGTTCCAAAGTGTGGCTCGGAGAAGGGCTTCTATCTATGTAATTGATTGAGCCTCGTGGGCTCTTGTCGTAAAGAGAGGGGGAGATATTCCTTGTGTCTTGAGGAGACTGTCTAGGACTCTGCTGGTTGTACAAGTAGCTGTCGGATCCAGTTCGAGGAAGTGGAGAGTGTGCGTTCCTCTTAATTTTGGGGGATGAGAGTGGGCTGGTGGAGAAGACAGGAGGAGCATTTTTATTGCTGTAGAAGACGGACTCCATGGGATTGAAAGTTGTTGAGCTGGCAGACTTAGGTCTGGAGCTGCCATTAATACTGCCAGTAGACTCCCGAGTAGTGGTAGAGGTGCTGGACAGCCCGGAGAACAGAGGCTTCTCTGTGGAGACTACAGAGCTGGTCTGAAGGGAGAATATATCTGTTATTAGGGGTGTAGCGACAAAACCAGTATTACCGATTACCGTGATATTTAACAAATGAATAATACACATATGAGGATATCGTATGAATAACCCAGCGCCTCTTAAATCATTTTTGTTTCTTTCTTTTTGTATGCTTTTGTACAGATATGGATACAGACTCTCTCTCAACCCCTTACACTCGTATTATGAGTGTAATTCAAATGCCAGCAAAGAGACAAAAAGCACATTAAAACCAGGTTAAAGATTAATTTGACTGAATAATTCTATAGATATCGCAATAGTAGGGTTATTGTGAATTCTTTTGACCACGGTAACCGTGTGTTGAAAATCTGATATTGTGACAGCCCTATCTGTTATAAATAAATATTATAAGGAATTACTACAGTATATCACTTTGCTTGGTAGCAAAATGTGCACATGGCTAAGACTTATGGAATATGTTGTTGTTGAATATTAACAACACAACTGATTTTTTTTTTTTCTTATATCAAGGTGTTTAACTTTTACTGGCCAGTTGTAGATACCCATTTATCATAGAATATTGACAGGTAAACCCCAGACTTTTAGGAAAGAAAAAACTAAAATGGAAAAAACAGTTGCTAGTGGCTCGCTACAGTCTAGCTATGAGAGGTTCCAGGACTTTAACTCACATAGACTACAACTGTTACAAACTGTTGCAAACTAACAGCTAAATGGAGGAAACTAGTACCTCAGGTGTGTGTATGACTGTGTGTGAGTACCTGATTGTTGTTGTTGGAGGAGGCCTCCTTCAGCAGGGAGTTGAACTCTCTGGATAACTCATCTGCTGTAGCCAGCGATGCATTCAGGTCATCATTTATAGTCTGGACTGAATACAAAACACATAAGCATCACAGACAATTAGCATTGGGTATCACTCCCAAGGGCACAAATATACACTGAGCCAGACAAAGACAAATCTAGGGTTTTGCGGAAACTCACACAACATGCTGCTGCCAAAGCTCGTCTGAGAACTCATGGCTGTGAGGTAGCAGTGTTCGGCTCCTAAAAAAAGAAAACACACCACAGCTGTTAGGAGAAAAGCATTACACAACCTTCAACTGACAATGTTTTTCATAATCACACGAGATTGATTCCCATTCAACACTCCAAGTTATGGAACTCAGCATGTCAACGATAAAAACGCGACAATAATTAATACAAACAAGCTCTGCTATCTGCCCTCAGGGTTCCTCTCATTCTATTCTACTGAGCCTTTGACTCTTACTTTGATGCCATTAAATTAGACTTGTTGTAGTTTCAAACTAACAACGCTAAGGCGTGTTTAACCCTACCCTTTCTCTCCTGCTGCAGGCTCCTTGCTGTCTCACGCCTTCAGGCACTTTCTGTGACAGACGATCTGAACACCCCTCAAGTCTAAACAAGCCCCAATTTCCTCATACTTTGGCAACTGAGAAAAACTAAAAATGCTTGCGGACATGATTGAAATGAATTATTTGACATATCACCCCACTAAATGACATCACAGCCCTTTGTGGACCTGCTGCTGACTGACTCAACAACATTATTTGTGATGCCAGGTGTTCCAGCTTGACATCACTTATGACTGGTATGTTTGAAAGCCAGTTTCAGACAGACAGACAGACAGACAGACAGACAGACAGACAGACAGACAGACAGACAGACAGACAG
>CALSCE010009465.1:4297922-4338767 GCA_943593645.1 Bovichtus variegatus | reverse complement strand
CAGACAGACAGACAGACAGACAGACAGACAGACAGACAGACAGACAGGTACAGTGCACAGATAGCCAAGTAAATAATCCATACTTCTGTGTATGTCAACAGGTCAATTATTTCAGACTAGTGTCACATAGCCAGACCTATCTCCGCAGGGCTGTGTCATTCTGGTATAGGAAAAAGACATTTTGGATTGTTTGTATTTCTTTTAACCACTCGCATTAGTTTTGGATGGGTAAAGCACAGGAAGCAGCAACAATGCTCTTGCAAATTCATTCATTCATTAATATACTCACATAATATACAATATGTGACAATACAGCTGTCAAATATTGACACAATATTGACTTTGGGCAGATACATTGTCATCTTCTATTTGCGAGCTAACTACTCCATGGCATCTTCTCCATGAACTTCAAATACAAAATGGTAATGCATCTTTCTCCTTTAAGAACTGGAAAGCCTTAATATTGTGGAGAACCTTCAGTTCATTACAGTTTTAAAGGGAACAGCAGGTCCTGATAAGGCCTCCTTCTACAAATGGATAAGATATATTCAATGTTATTCTTAACCTAACATCTAACTTCCATTGGGCAATACGTGAATGTTGGGGCAGATAAAATATATCAACATGAAGTTAAGTTATTTGTTCATCCAAGTGTGTTGAGCCATTCTAAAACACTCAGCAAGTGAAAAACAAACTGCCACTGATGATTCAACCGCTAGGCCAACTGTGTGACCACTCAACATTTCTGTGAGCTATTTTGGTCTGTTTCCTACTTCGTAAACAAACCACATCTACTCTTAGACTGTAATACACCATCAATTTGTTGTGTTTATTGTATTACAGAAAATACTTTTCAAGAAATTGTTGTCATTTATTGTTTTCTTGTGCCCACTATCCCCTAACGTGTCTTCAGGCAGTGATACCAGAGTCCTTTTCATTTGGCGGAGGTTGTATTTCTTCAACTTCAAACTTCTTTAGTTGTGTTTTGTTTAGATATGTAGGACTAGAGGACTAGATACACATAGGCCACTGTAACACAGATTTGTAGTTGCTTGAAAGGTATTATTTCCCTTTCAATGGTGTTTTCTCCTGCTTCAAACTCTTTGTATTAAACTTGCTTAAATATGTCCCAGATTGTATGGTTTGTATCGGTAATTGATGTTGATCTTACTTTGTGAAAGACAAAATAACAAAAAACAAATAAAAAGCTGGAGGGTTCATTTAAGCTTTTTCTTTTATTTTGGCATAAACAAAGAGGGGAAGGGGGTGTTTGTCTTCATTGCCACCCAAGTTTGTTTTTAGGCTGCGTTTGAAATCACACAGTTTTTCTTTTTAGTTTTAGCACGTACTACATCTGCCCTTACATCCGGTTTATTGCCAAGTTTTTATTTTTCACGTACAAGGAATTTGCTTTACTATATATGTGCATAACATAAACATATACACATAAGAGAAAATTTTAATAACATTTTTAAATAAAAGCAATGACCAGACCAAGTAACATAAATATAAAAATAGAAGAAAAGTACAATAAATATGTGAAAAGATACTTAAAAAATATTTACAATATATCTGAATTACAATGGAAGAGCAACATTACTCCTTGACCCTCTTGCTCATACTGTATATCCGCTGTGCAAAGCATTGTGGGTCAGAATAGCCAGAAATGCATGCCGGCTTGCCTACTGTGCAAACAACATCCGATAACACACACCCTTCCCAGTCAGTGGATAAACCCCCAACACCGGTTGAACATTAGTCAGGGCCAGAGGAAAACATGTGTTTTCTAAGGTCATCGAAGCAGCACTGTAGCACCAGGTCACAGGCTCACATTCCTCAGGACTCCTCCCAGTGAGACATTCTCCTCACACACACACACAGTCTGGGACACGTATCTCAGCTCACACAAAAAGAGATTACACTCTCAAACAGAGTCAGGTTGACCACTTACACACTGAACTCTCCCAGGAATCGAGTCACCCCACCCCTGCCATTTTCCCTTCAATGGTTTAACTTTGACTGTGCTGGTGACTGTTTGTATTCTATTGTTACACTGTCAGTACATCATCAAAACAATCTCATTTATATACTTTTAGATTTAATTAGTACATGTTTTTGGACTTGTTTATTTTATTTTAAAAAGTTAATTCACAGGATAATACACTGAACCAAGGGTATTGTTTGCGTCCCTTATGACTTTATACTTTTTGTTCTGTCTTCTCACACTATGTTGTGTTCTGTTCTAGAGTGTGGATTTGCTTCTTCTTGTCATTTGGTGGTTTTGAGGTCATAGATTATTTAAATAATCTCCTTGTATTTGTGTCTTTGTCTTGACAGCTTGTGTTGGTAATGTACAACTTGTCTTCCTTTGCTTTTTTTATCAGCGTATTTTATCACTGTGTAAAAATACTACGGTAAACCAGGCTAAATTTGAAGGACGAAAGGCAAGGTTTCAAGAAGAGAAGCATGTATACTGAATCTTATAGTGAATACATGGTTCTTTTTTAGGAACAGGGAACATACAAGTACAACTGTTACACCTTAAGACACAGTAGAAAGGGGGGGTGTATCTATAAGTATTGAAACACAGAAACATTAATCATCTGAAAAATCCAGGCTTGCTTATCAGCTGCTGCACTTTCGTTGCTTCCTCAAGTTTCCTGAAAACCCCCATATGCGCTTTCTGGCCACAATTCCTTTCCAGTGCTGTGATTACAATGTCAGCTTGCTCTACCAATGTAACATACAACAATTAGCTCTCTCTCGTAGTAAAGCCAAGATGAAAGCCACAAGATGAAACGCTAAGGAGTACTTAACTAAGAAACTTTGTGAACGGACACTGAGAAAAGCAGAGCGAGATTTAAAGATTAAAGAGAATAATCATTAGCTCTGCAGAATGCTAGGGTGTGTCCGACCAAGACTACAAGCGAGCCATCCCTCTTTCCCATTTCCTTTTATGTCCTTCAATAACAATTCCAGATTACACATCTAAATGATTATTTAATTCTCTAGTACTCCATATTTCCAAACAGGCATCCATTCATTTCCTCTCCCTCCTGTTGGTTCCTCTTTCATATCCTTCCCTCAGATCCTCTGTACACTCTTGGCAGAGAACTTGGCAGAGGCTGACTGATAAAAAAAAAAAAATTCCTCTGAACTAAATGCCTCCCTTTGTGGCTTGCTTTTCATTTTCTTTGTCATGGTCCTACAACCTAAATCTGGCTGTATGTCATCATGCAGACAATATAAACTAAATTATGTCCCACATGAGAATAAACCTCCTGACGATGATACATGCATCTTACGTTCCATTAAAAAAAACATAAACCCTGGTATTACATTTTAATTTCCACACGCTTTCTGAATGGCTCTCGCACAGCTTGGTTGATTTGAAATATCCGTATTATCATTTGACCGTAGTCCCTTGAAGGTATTTTCATGCCACAAGTCCAGCATCAAAGAAACTTCCCAATGCCGTGTTTACTTTGGCTCACCACTATCTCATGTGATGGTAACCATTTGGAATGGGCTGCTGGCATTTCTGAATTCTGATAGGAGATTAAGGCTACTTGTGCAAATACACAAGGGAGTTATTGTGTAATTATTGTGTAAAACATGAGAAATCTGCGTTACAGTGCTAAAGGGAGGAGATCATCCGCTGAATGTTTGGTTTTCATCCTCATCTGCCATAACCACAGAAAGAGTGTTTCCCAAAAAAAAGTTTATAAAAAGAATATCACCTCAGCTCTTACAGATTAGAAAACAATGACCAAACTGCCATAAAGTAATACGCTAAATTTGAATTACATGCTGACAAATGACCAAATGATTCATTGATTAATCATATTTCCTACTTACAGACTTTACCAACTGTAAGTTTCTCAGATAGAAAACTCCACCCAAAGTACTTGTTTTAATAATGCTTACACCCACACCTCTGACCTAGTTCGCCATTCAAATGTCTACCTACACAAATACGGAAACAATCATGACAGCAACTCTCATGCCAATGACAACATCCTTTAACAATGCAGCTCTATTGATCCTCTCAAGCTGAGGATAACAACCAGTCTCCGCAGACAGTAAGTGTACATAAACTATGTCCCAAAGGATGTTTTTGAGATGAGAACAACTAATCCGTAAACAATACAGCCTTCATTCTTCTTTGGATCCTGAGGCTACAGGCTCCCCTTTGGCATAGTGGATTCTAGCACTATCCCAGCTATCCCCTTAACTTCTACAACAACACTGTTCTGCACAGCATGTGACTCAGAAATCTCTCAGTGCCACACAACATAACAGACATTTCTGACAAGTTACATGCCCCATCTAAAGTCTGCAGTTTGTCAAGCTTAAAATGAGGCCATTACCAAGGAGTGATAATGTGTGCTTGCATGTGTGAGCATGCAAGGATTTGATTGCTTAGGAGAAAGTCAGGCGTTCAGTTGCATCACACAATGCAGCCCAGCTGGTTTTTGACTGAGACCCAGAGCAGAGGCACACAAGTTGGATACATGCCATTTAAGTCTTTCTCTGACAGGAAGGTTGGTGTTATTTGCGGATTAGCAGCGCTGCTAAAAAATTCACCAAAGAACCGACACATTTGATTTGCTTACATGCAGGAAAGTCCATAAGGAACTCCAAATGTTGTGATGTTTGTTTGGTTTATTACAGCAACACTATAACACTATAATCTACTGGTGAACATTCGACATAAATACCACACAAAAGATAATAAAACAAAACAAAAAAATACCATCCGATCTGAACGGATCATGCCAGGCAGAAATGGTAACATCTGATTTCCATTAGTTTGGGAACAAGCTCCTCCTCGAACGAGAAAAATCACGGAAATAATTATTCATAAGAAAAAAGCTTTTTCGGAGCTACGAACAAACTCAAAGAGCTACACCAACTCGAGCAACACAGACGCGATCGTAAAATAAAACATTCTTTCTTCAGCTCACACAGTATTTCCCGTGCAGATAGGTACTACTTGGCGATTTAAAAAAAAAACGTCCTTACCTCAAAGAAATGAGAGCCTCTTTTTGTTCTTCTGTCCCAAATTCGAGAGGAGAGCTGAGTCCTGTTCAAAGTTTCTGGTTTTCCTGAAGTCGGGTTGCGCAGACTGTGCTTCTGTGTGGCGATTGCTCCAGACATTTAGTCATCGCTGCGTAGCCTCCTGAGTAAGAGATATTTAGGCTCAGAGTCCAGCCCCTCTGGCTCTCTCTGCTGCTGTAACCCGAGCCAGGTGTTTGCACCACAGCTGGCGCAGGTGAAGCATACCATCGCGTATGAGTTGACACTTTTTATTGACGTCTGTCGGTAAAGGACAGGCAGCCTACACGATGCATGATTTACAAGTCACATAACAGCTTTAAGCCTTGACAGCTTTATAACCCCAGCAGTTATTTCTCCCTTTCGTGTACAGGAATCCAAGTAATCATATGTGCTAAAATAGACAGTAGCAATAAAGGATATTATTGTGAACAGACTTATACCACCAAGATGCACTACAGAACGCCACGGGAAGTCCTCCCTCCCTGTGGCGATAAGACTTTACAACGCATCCACCTCAGTGGCCTGAGGTCCTCTCTCTCTCTCGTTCTCCTCTCTTCATCTTCATCATCTTCATTCTTTATATTTAGGTTCATAGGTAGGTTACACCGCTCTTCATACTTAGTTTGGTAATTCTTATTTTTGCTGCACCTCACCTCATCTTGTTGAATATTGCACCTTAATATTGCACCTTACCCCATTTCTTATTTAATTTTTTTCCACATATATATATATATATATATATATATGTATATTGTATAAAACATTTTGCACTATTTGTACATTTTTATAAATTTCTTGCATCTTATACTGTCTCCTACTGTGTATTGCAACTGTTGCACAACAATTTCCCTCGGGATAAATAAAGTTCTATCTTATTTTTATTTATTATGTTATCTTATCTTATTGTTCTATACAATTTTAGGAAAAATGGTCAATGTCGATGTTCAACCTAAATACGAACATAACGATGAACAAGTATGTATTTGGCTTTACATGGTTAGGATGATGACCATTTTAAATGCTGCTTATTTTTTGAATTCCCAATCTGTAGCACTGATAGTAATTATTTAGCATTTTACTTAATTTAATTATTTAATTTTTTCTTAAATATATAGGCTATATTGTTTTCTTTATATATAGATGGTGTAACAGTTGCCTCACTGCCCGGTCCCTAATTATTGAGTGTTTTAGTTGACCTTTTTTCTTTGAAATTCGATTCCAGGCCGTGACCTTTGTTGCATGTCAAACCCTTTTCTGTCTCCCCTTATTTCCTATCGGTGTCTAAACTGTCAACTTCCCTATAAAGGTCAAAATGCACCAACATTTAATTTTTAAAAATCATTAATTAACCTCAACTTTGCATCTTAATTGAATATCGGAACAAATTGAGACCCCCCTACAGCAGATCATCACCCACTGATGAGTAAATAGCACTTTTGTTTTATTTGTTCTCCTCTACTTCAGAAGAGTGACTATAGTGGCTGAGCAGCAAGGAGACGGGGCAGGGCATTTTGAAGAGGAAGAAGATGAAGAGGGAGGAATGAGTAGGAGGACAAATGAGAAATACAGGATGGTCAATCAGCAGAACTGTCCGGACCAAAATTATTTAAAACTTCTTAAATAAATTAAAAAAAATTGAATCATGTGTCTTTAAGCCACATAGCACAATGCCTGAGTTGGCATTAGCATGTTTATTCTGCGTCACCAAGGATTCAAACTCACTAACCTATGACAGGAAGAGCAAGTCATGACCTTGTTGAGCTAGCTATACAAGTGAGAACCCATTGATGGCATCACATCCTAACTTAGGAAATCACCAGGGGTGCATGTAAAGGCAGGTTTTAAACTCGGTTAAAAAATTCCATTTTTGAGAATTTTCTGAAATTTACCACACTACATCCACCATTGCATTAAAATGTTATTTTTTAAAGATAAGACTTTATTAATACATTGGTAAAATTCACAAGCTACCAGGCAGCATATAGCGATAGTATAAAACACAATTTCTTTTAAAAGCAACAACTTTTCTTTACCAACGGCAACGCCTAACACATAAGTAAAACAAAATAATAAAATGAATTAATGCACACATTCATGCATCAATTATTATAATTCAATAATGACAAATGGACCATTCTGCATAATATTTTTACTTTCTGTAATTTTGGTGCTAATAGCCTACTTTTGTACTTTTACTTAAGTAACATTCTGAATGCAGGACCTTTACTTGTAAGTTAACATAGTATTTCTACACTGTGGTATTGCTACTTTTACTTAGATAAAACATCTGAGTAGCCTACTTCTTTCACCACTGCCGTTTAGGAAAATTATGTTGGTGTTAAAATCAGACAAAGATCAAGGTACAGTTACATCGCTGATTGTGAAGGCAAACAGACCTCTTCCAATGAATCGTCAGTGTCTACCTAGGTTTTTCTACACTTGCGGAAATTCACAGTTTAAAAGGTGAGTCAATTAAAGCATTAGCCACGTTACTTGCACATGTGGCCGTTTTAAAAAAATATAATTTTTACTGCAAAACTGTGTAATAACAAACAACAATACACAGACCAAGGTTCAGGGGGTAAATAAAGTTGTTGTTTTTTTTTAAAGAAGAAAAAAAGGTTTTAGCAGTTCAGACAATTATACAGTGTATGAAGAATCTTTGAGGTTTGTATACACTGTGGGATCTGATTTTATAAAATAAATATATAAAGCTTTTCTGTTACAAAATGTACTTTTGTGAATCTAAAAATCTGTTTTTTATATATATATATATATATATATATATACACTTACACAGTATACTGTATATACTGTATGTTTTTGTTCTGAACTGCAGACGTCATAAATACGTGGGTGGGTATGTGACTGTCAATCATATAACGTCACCACGTCACATCTACGTGCCCCGCCCTACGCTGGTCAAGTGTTTCCGCCAAGATGGTTGTTGGTGCCTTCCCTATCGCCAAACTGCTGTACCTTGGAGTGAGGCAGATGAGCAAGCCTTTAGCGAACCGAATAAAAGCGGGAGCCCGGAGAAGCGAGTTCTTTAAGACTTACGTCTGTCTGCCACCGGCACAGAGTGAGTAACCCAGCTAACGGCTACCAATGACCGCTAGATTGCAGTGTCAGACACCCGGACGAGAGCTAAAGCGAGGAGGGCTGTGACAGCCAATGAGATTGTAGTTTTTCAAGACCGCTTACCTAATCATTTTCATGGATTTATCGGGTTGACCAATAGCAGCTAAGCAATGTTGAAGAGGGCGGGTCTTATGTGTCATTGAAATGTTACATGAAGCCTTCGCTACAGGACAGTCCGAATAGCTCTTGCCATACGACCTGAACATGAAAAGAATATGACCTGCCACTGTGTTCTATTGTTTAAGACACATGACTGTTTATTCGCTTTAAGTACTGCCAAAAGGTAAAGCTTATTGTATATAATGTCATTCATACTTGTATGTGTTTTGCAGCTCATTCTCAAAACATTTACACTATTCACACAAAACGAAACAAGAGAAACTAAACACACAATATGACACAAAGCACATTAAGAGTACTTTTATTTACATCTTTGTTCAGGAATGAAATTGAGAAACATTGGGTGTGGTCATTCAAAGTAATATGTCATTCAAGGTTGAGTGCTCAGACAACTTTTGAAATATGTATAACATGGAAACATAGACAATTGCAGTCAAGTCACGTATTTTTTAGACATAACATTTCTATACCCATACTATACCTTATTATATTTGATATTCTATTTTGTTATATTTCTGTACTATACTATAAATTGTTATACTATGTTACTAACTTTCACCTTATACTATATCTCATAGCCCATACTAAATCATAATTTACTATTTTATACTAAACTATACTATAGTATGTTAAAATGTTTCCTATTTTTGCATCAACACTACCGACACTTTACCTTGTAACTTTTGTGTCCAATGCTCTTGTTAAGTTTTACTTGTATTTTATTCTTATTATTCTTATTATTTATTGTTGTTTCAGTGTTACATACCTCTTATTATTTATTTATTTATTTATTTTACTTTCTCTATTTATCTGTATTGCTGTCATTGTGCTGCTGCAAAAAACGAATTTCCCCGCTAGCGATCGGTAAAGGTTCATCGAATCTTATCCTGTGTTAGTTCCCAGCTGGTGGCGGTTGTTAAGGGTTTGGCCTCAGGCACAGAGTTAAGTACAGGTACACAGGTAAGTCAGTGTTCCTTGACTTATTTGACAGCAACAAAGTGCATAAGAGGTTTAGTGCTGTCTACGCTCACTACGGAGTCAATCCTACATTGCAAACTCTATACAATCTGTACGTGAACACATGCATCTTGTTGCATTCTCGCTTGTATTTCAAACTGTTGATTTGAGATCATCTGAAGCACAGGTGCAAATGTGAGCAACACCCACATATCATATTGAAAGTCTAATTAACTGGAACTGTGTATGCTCTTTGACCTCACAGTTTACCACTGGATTGAGATGAAAACAAAGATGCGAATTATGGGCTTCCGGGGTTCCACCATTAAGCCACTAAATGAGGACTTGGCTGCAGAGCTGGGTGCAGAGTTGCTGGGAGAGGCAATCATATTCCTCATTGGTGGTGGATGTATGGTGCTAGAGTACAGCAGGCAGGCTGCTAACTCCCGCCGCAAAGAAGAGGAGCAGAACGAGACCATCATAAACCTACAGACTCAACTAGCAGAACTGACACTAACCACAGAGACTCTAGATGCTCAGCTGAGAGTGATCAACAGGCAACTTGCTTCCTTTCCTCTCCCCACCAAAAAGTGATTAAATCAGTTCTTCGCTATGTGACATGACCCTGTTTGGTGGTCTGTGTGTGAAAGAACAAGAGTGCACGACCATAGTAGTGGCATATGTACAGCTTGATAACGACTCTGCTTCACACACCGTCCCCAGCCCATTAAGTTGGGTGGAAGAGGTGGATATTCAGCAAATCAGTGTGCTGTAGATTTGGGGAGCATCTTGTTTTTTGGGTGATTGCTATGATATTCATAGTGTATTTCAATGATTGATCTTGCATGTTCATTATAAGGTTGTATATAAACATTTCCAATAAATTGCAATGGCATCTGTGAGTGTGATATTTTTAGAACAGCTCCAGCATATTACTTTATCTTTATACTTCAGTGATCCTCATTGACCAAGATTAATTTAGGAAACTGATTTACATGCTTCATTTCATGCATAAATTTGTGAGTGAGATTATGTAATAATAATAATAATAATGTGCATAAATGGAAAAACATTTTGTGCATTTGATTGAAGGCCAAAAACAGACAACAAAAACAAACAAACCTTGGGTCACATTATTGGACAATTGTGAAAAGTCTCTGACGCTACTGTTTCATGGACATGTCATGTTGTATTTACAGTGTAAATCACTTTTATGGTTCATGTACATTGGATGTTATGACAACTGTAAAAGGATGGTGTAAAATAAAAAGGTACGCTGTGTGTTAAAAGTTTTTGTTGCTTTACACACAAGCGCTATAATTTGGATCCTTCAGGAAAAGTACCAGTACCACACTGTAAAAATACTTTTACATGAAACGCTCCTGCACTGAAAATCTTACTCAAGTGACTATTATTATACTAGATTATTATTCATGCATTAATGTAAAAAGCATAAGTTTAGTTAGTTTAAGTCCTTACATTTGAGAAGCTGGAACTATGTTTTTTCTTTTTGCGTAAAAATTCTATCAAACGATTATAAAAATAGTTGGCAATTCATTTTCTGTTAATGGATTAATCCAGTGGTTTCAAACCTTTTTCCTTAGGGACCATTTTTATATCATTGAGTAAACTGATGGCGCCTGACATATTTTATGGATATTTCATATTTGATTCAATGCATACAAACAACAGTACAGAACAACTGATAAATTGTACAATTAATCAACATAGTGAACGCAATAACTGCAGGAAGTTTGTGTAAAACAAGTGATTTGGATGAATTTTGAGCAGATCAGTTTTCCTGTAAAGCACAAGTACCTAATACTTGAGCAAAGGCACTTAGTTAAATTCCAACCCTGCACATAAGAGAATACAATTTGATTGAAAATTAAAAATTGTAAGAAAATGGTCCCCACCTTACTTTTTTTTTTCTGATTTCAGAGATTATTTCTGTAGATCACTCCTTCTAAGTGAACTGCGAATTTAATTGAATTTAGCTGTAGGCCGAAGTTATAAGGCGGGTAGGTTTTGACACTACACTACCCAGAGCTCATTCATTGTAAACACCGCATCACTTCCTATTGTGGAGTGTTCCAAGTGCGTGGCGAGAACATTCTCACAAACTAAGCTACTATGGCCGTTTTCCCTCTCATTCGGCTGTTCAAATACAACTCAATATTCGAAAACTAACATGTTGTTTGGGAGACACGACACATGCAGCTCGTAAAAGGTAAGTTTAAATAGTAAGAATAACCTGTGACTATGCGCAGGTCTTGTTTACTTCCGGTTGTAGGTTTCGGTCTGTTTTCCGACCCATAGAGGGCAGTAGCGACACTCTATCTTGTATCACGGATGACCCGCGCAACTCGCGTGAGACGAGGTAGGCCTCAACCTTATTGTTTTTCTTATTTTGCATCATAACCATATTATGAACTAAGAAAACTATGCATTGACTAGAGTACTTGCATGGAAAATAGAGAAACACGTGCAACTTGCATAGTTTTAAAGTTAAAGTTACTTGTATTGCATTGGTTGTCGGTACGTTAGCTAACGTTAGCGCGAGGCTAAGAAGGTTACTAACGTTAGCCACGTAGCGATAACTTAAAGCGAATAACAAATGCTCTAGATATGGGATAGTCTTTCAATCAACGATATACGTAAGGACAGTTATAAACCTGTGAGACATTGATTTTTTGTTTAGACACTTAGTGGAACCAGATACAATGGTGCAGTATATATCTAGCGCTGCTAACCTAGCTAACCCGCTAATGTACACACTGCCGCCATCATATATCGATTTGAAAGTTGGACGCAATGTTGTAAGCTGTAACATTACTTTTAAAAAAATGTTTTTCTATTTTTGTTAGCAAACTAATAAAGACAACAAATATCTGAGACACAATGAGTGTTGACGTAAAGAAACTAAAAGTCAACGAACTAAAAGAGGAGCTCCAGCGCCGCGGCCTGGACACTAAAGGCCTGAAGGCGGACCTGGTGGAGAGGCTGAAAGCCGCTCTGGAGGCCTCCGAGCAAGGGGAGCAGGAGGATGATTACTGTCAGGACAACAAAGATGGAGAGGATGACCAAGAGCAACAAGGTAAGCCCTATCGATGCTGTTTATTTAAAAATGCATTCTTCTCTTCTGTCAGACACTGGCTTAGTTTTTTTAATTACTTTTTAAGTGTACAAAGTACAGGTACTAAGATAACGAGTTTAGCGTCTAACCAGAAGCATAGTAAAATGCAGTGTAATGTACATATTATAAATAAAAAAAACAAACACTAATACATGTATAATAAATATATAATGTAGACTAAACTGTAATGAGTAGATATGATATGCTAGTTATATACAGCATGGGATGTATGAACAGTGTGTAATCAATAGGCTAGTATATAGTATGAACATGTGTAGCAGTTACAGTAGGCAGTGTAGTTATAAGTATAAAATAAGACATTAAATACAGAATAAACAGCTGATTTGTGATAAAAAATATGGTGTATACACTTTATCTTAGATATGTACAGTATAGACAGTTGACCAGACAAGCAACCAGTGAGGCAGAGATGGTTCTAGTGCAGCTGCGGTATTTGTATGTAAGTCTTCAGATCTTTGTTGTTTATTATATTGCTTATAAAATCAATGATAAGACCTGCATTTAATGCCCAATTTGAAGTTATGTGCACTCAAACATTAAGTTGCGATAGAGCCATCTTTTAGATAATTTGATAAAGCTTATTTGACTGATTGCACACAGTCCTTGGATTCTGACCCTGTCTTTACAGATTAATTTATTCAAAGAGGTTAAAGTGAACTTTGTGATAAGGAATAACATTTCAAGCTTATATTTTTCTGTTCTTTCGAGCTTGAGAACTAACATTTTAGGATTTCCCCAATTCAGGTGCAGACGTAGCTGAGGACTATGGTGAAGGTGGTGATGATGATGATGATGATGATGATGTTGTTGACGATGAAGAGGAGGATGATGTTGAAGGAGATGGCGATGTTATAAATGAAGATGATGGCGACGGTGAAGGGGATGGTGCTGTTGAAGGTGAGGTCAATGCCCCTCAAGAAGAAGATGAGGGTCGAGATTCAGGTGGTTACTACGAGGACGAGGAGGCAGAAGGCGAGCCTTATGAAAGTCAACCCGCTTCAGACTCTGGTCACAGCATGCCTGACTTTACAGCAGATGTCGAAATACACAAATCCGACATGGTGCCCGATGAAGAGACCAAGCCTGTGCCAGAGGCAGAGGAGAAAGTTGAGAACAAACAAGGTGATTTTCAATATTTTTTTCAGCTGAAAATGTTAAATGAAACACGGCCTGGAGACAGTGTTTTTTGCCTTCCCAATGTCACTAAGACTTTCAATGTTTTTACAAAATAACACCCTGATTTGATCTTGTGATGTGTTCACCACCAGAGTAGTGTGGATATAAATACATTGGAGAGTTGAGAGAGACAAACTTAGCAGACACAGCAACATTTAGATGTTTAATAGTGACACACATCATGCTAATTCATCTGTGGCACAAGGACTCTGTAGTTAGTATTGTCACCTCAAAGTGCAAGTTGGAGCTGGGGTGTAATTGTCTCCATTCTTTGGCTGCCTGCTTCCACCTTAATTGTAAAGATGGGTTTTTCGGTAATGTGTGTGTGTGCTAATATTGTGTTGGCAAGAAAGGAGTCAGGGCAGGGCTCTGACAACTTGAAATGGAATATGTATGGTGTCCCAATTTAAGGGTATGCAGTAGCTTCGTCATTATTAGTTAGACTTTTGATGGCGCTGTCTGCGAGGTCCACATTTAACTGTATTTAGCAGCAGTGGTGTTCATGTTTTCTCTAGCCCCAGTTACTTGCATTAGGGGATAAACAGAATATTACAAAACTTCTCTACTACTTTTTATACTTCTCAAAATATGGTTTATTGCAAAACTGTGATTTTTAGGTAAGCTTGGTTGTACAGTTGTATTACTGAATGTAGAGCTAACTGTCAGTGTTCATGTATTATTTTAGAAGTCAAAGTGGAGGTCAAAATGGAAGATGAACCTGGGGCCGCTGAAGACGCACAGCAGGATAGTCCTGGGACAGAACATCAGGACGGCCAAGATGGCGCCGCTCAGGGTGAGCAAATCAAAGTGGAAGCTGATAGAGGTGGAAACTACAGCCGCAAGAGACCATATGAGGAGAGCAGGAGCTACAGCTACTATGAGCACCGTGAGGAAAAGAGGTATGCTCATGCTAAAATATTAATTTTGCGTTATGCTTCTAGCTGGTAGTACAAAACAGTCAACTGGTCCATTTATGAATATATGGATTTTGTCAATGAAAGTAACTGTAAAGGCTGTTAACTTCATACTCTGCTGATATTGTACAGATCCCGCACACCACAGCCCCCTGCTGAAGATGAGGAAGAGAACATAGACGACACTCTTGTCACAATTGATACATGTAAGTAAGAGGATAAAATGCATCTCTGCCCAAGTAATGATAACTTGTGCAAAATGTAGTCTCAGCTGTTAAGAATTTGTGTCTGGAGGCCCTCTAACTGTGAGCCGGCTGGCTTTTATTCTCCAAGCATTCTCCCTGAGCATTTCTGTTTCACTTCAATTATTTAAATGATTACATTCAGTTAGTAATGTATCGTACAATAGTAGTATTTCTCCAGAGGTCAGGTCCATGAAACCAATATTTGCAGTGCTGCTTGTTAGGAGTTTGAATAGTGTACCACACACTTGAGTCGATCACCGACCAATGAGCTCTGTTTAATTGTCAAAACGGCTCACAGCATGAATGTTTCAAATTTAGCCCTGCGCTGTTTACATCTTTTTTTTAATCGGAGGAATGGACTGCAGTCTTACTAGCTCCTTAACAACAGTTGCAGACAAAGTGTCAGATGATTTTACGTTAGCATGCCCTAAAACCTGCAGTTTGGCAACAACAAGTGGATTTTACAATGACATGTTCGTTAGTTGTATGCCCGAGGAGTCTCCGAAAAATGGTTCCAGATAGGCTGCTGGTTGGGCACTGCATTTGAATGTACAAGCAGCATTTTAATGCCAAAGCTGGTTCAAATGACAATTTATCTGCTTACCTTATACAGTTGCGCATTTTAGACTACAGTATATCCATTCATGTCAATATCATGTTGTGCATTCAAGTGCATTTAAAAGTCTGTTTTTGGCTTCTTTTCAGACAACTGTGACCTACATTTCAAAGTGTCCCGAGATCGCTACAGTGGTTATCCACTGACCATTGAAGGCTTTGCTTACCTTTGGGCTGGTGCACGAGCTTCACATGGTGTCACCCAGGGCCGTGTGTGTTATGAGATGAAGGTAATGAGTAACAAACATCTTCCTTTTTAAGGCATTTTTAAAACTAGACAGGTGTGCTTCAACCAATTAGACGGCCGCGCTAACTTTTCTGACTGAGCTAGGTGTTTGGTCTGGCAAAACGTATAGCTACTGGACATTAACTTTTTCTGTATACTGTGTCCACATGTGAAATAATGGTTCCTGATACATGAGACCAGCTATATGTATTTATTATTATTTTTAAACAGTGGAAGAGAAGCTCTGTTGTTTATCCTATTAACATACAGTTTAGTATGATGTCAGTGTAAGCACCATACAGTATGTTGGCCCTATACTTAGTTGTTGAAAACTAACACTGGGGAAGATTTTTATAATCCTCTACTGCCTAACCTTGAACTCAATCTTATTATTTTACGGAAATGACGATAGATTGAGTGAGGAGTTCAATAATACATATATGTCGTTGTTTGTTAACTAACTTCTAATTTGATGACTTGTTGCTATTATACAGCACAACATATTCCCTGACTGTCTTCTCTAGTTTTTTTTTGTTTGTTTTTTTACCTGATTTGTCTCCTGCTCTTTAGATCAATGAGGAGATTCCTGTAAAGCACCTGCCTAGTAGTGAGCCAGATCCCCATGTGGTCAGAATTGGATGGTCCCTTAACCATTGCAGCACTCAGCTCGGTAAGAGGAGCAATTTCCCAAACAATCAAGATGATGTTTGACATAAATGAAACTGTAAAAGAAAAAAAAAGCTGTAGCTTAAAATAGAAATGATGCATTTCATTCTGTTTTGTTTTAGGTGAGGAGCCCTTTTCATTTGGATACGGAGGAACAGGAAAGAAATCTGCAGACTGTAAGTTTGCAGACTTTGGCGAGAAGTTTGGTGAAAACGACGTCATCGGCTGTTACATTGTAAGTAATGGCAACAGTAATTTAATTATTGTCTTTTTTTAAAAGCATCATATAAGGATCATTTGAAATGACTGACTTATCATCCTTTTATATTACAGAACAATTTAGTAAAGTGTACCTCAGTTCCATGAATTCATTACTTCAATTAAAAAAAAAAAAAAAATGTTTTGGTAATAATTCTTGCATATTTTTGTGCATGTAGTTGACAGTACAGTATTAACAAGTAAAACATAATGTTTGATGATTTCCTATTTTAGGACTTTGACAGTGCTGACGAGGTAGAGATGGGCTTTTCCAAGAATGGAGTATCATTGGGCGTGGCTTTCCGGACAACCAAGGAGGCTCTGGAGGGCCGTGCCCTGTTCCCTCATGTCCTTGTGAAGAATTGTGCTGTGGAGTTCAACTTTGGTCAGAAGCAGGAGCCGTACTTCCCCCCACCAAGTGGATACACCTACATCCACGATCTTAGCATGGAGGACAAGATCAGGGGCACTAAGGGACCTGCCAGCAAATCTGAATGCGAGGTAGGGTAGCGCTGAAATTACATAAAAATATGTAGCATTTTTTGCTGACAAAAAGTTGTGATTGAATTGGGAACAGCACACATGCAGCCCAAGAAGGAGGTACAGTGCCTTTTAAAACATATTTATCTCTTACACTTTTTAGTTCACATTTATATAAAATATCACAGTAGATGTAATTGGGATTTTTTTGACACGGATCAACAGAAAAAATATTAATTGGAAGAAGTCTTGATTTTTATTGATACATTTACAGAGATGAAACACATTTTTAGATCAGATCATTCTTTTATTGATTTTTAATAGGAATGGGTCTCATGAAGTAAACATTGATGCAGAATTAACCAGTTTTCTTTGTTCAGATCTTGATGATGGTTGGCCTGCCTGCCTGTGGAAAGACCACCTGGGCCACAAAGTTTGCAGAGTCTAACCCTGAGAAGAAGTACAATATCCTGGGCACAAATGCCATCATGGACAAGATGAAGGTTGGTTTGGGGACCCCCCCCACCCCCAAACTAAACAAACATGAACATGGTTTTACAGTCCATCATTGTATTATTTGATTATTTGTTCTGCAGGTGATGGGTCTGCGTCGCCAGAAAAATTACTCCGGGCGCTGGGATGTTCTGATACAGCAGGCCACCCAGTGTCTGAACAGGCTGATTGAGATTGCTGCCCGCAAGAGACGCAACTACATCCTTGATCAGGTACTGCCCCCCCACCCACACTCTACTCTGATACTCGCCACAGTCAGTCAATGTGCCCTGATGATCACTTTCTCTAATGGACTATTTATTTATCTTTCAGGGGGGCTCTGTGTATTATAGAGTAGAAGAAGCATTGATCACCCTCTTGTCATTTGCTTGTCATGTATTGTAAAAGAAAATGATTAATGGCTCTCATAAGTGACAGAATATTTCATGTTTTCATCCCTCAGTATATTTGCACTTGCTATTTCTTGTCATATTACAGTATTGTTTGTCTTGTGAATTTCAACAATGTACAAGTAAACCATGACTTTGTAAAGATGTTGAGAAACAAGTAAGCTCTGACTGGTGAGTAAGAAAAACACCTTCCGTTGCTAATTTAATAAGACAGAGTTGATAGCTTTTTTAAAAGCTATTTTTAAGTGAGATACATGGAACTTTTGAGTGTGTTTTTTAATAAATTGACCCTCAAGGTAAGTAATGACTAACCGTTTTTAGATTTTTAGATCCTTGTGTTCAGCAAATATGAAAAAGGTAGGTGGGTCTGATGGCGGACTGGCTTTTCTGTGGACACTGTGAGTATGTGCAGGTAGGTTATATCTGTATGTTGTTGTCTTGACTGGGACTAGAGTCCGTATGAAGATCAGGTAAGTAAAGGTAAGTGCGGAGGGACCCGTCAGAATAGCATTTTTTTTTTGTGGCTCTTGTGGAGAAGTGTTAGATCGGTTGTGCTAAAACTAAGTTTTACTTTGAGGCGGTTCAGAAAGAATTGTGAGAAGTATGTGGTTGATTTGTAGATGTTGTTAATGGAAGTGATAGTGAAAGAAAGAAAGTAGTAGGATTTGGCAGTACTTGTACTTATTATTTAATATCTCATTCACTGATTATCACAATGTTGTTTCGATATATAAATAGTCATGAAATTACTGTAGAACAGATGTCATGTTGGGTTGAATCTATTTTGGTCGGTGTGGAAAGCACTGGTTACGGTCAAGTCAACAGGGGGGTTGGTTGTTCGACTGCAGCAGGTACTTTGAGTCAGAAACTTTGCTGTTGAGTGGTAAAGTGTGTTTAACTGCTGCTGACAGCGAATCCTCTATTTGAATAACAACGCGGCATGACGCTGACTTTATTCTCATTATCTGCCGTGTTGTACTGAAGGTGTGTGAATTCTGAACCTAGCCTGGAAATGAACCTAATTAATGGTTTGTTATTAACATCCTGGTTTGAAACACCTGAGGTTTTGTTAAACATTTGATTCCACTTTGATTTTTTTAAAGCGAAATTTAGACCGTGTCAGTACAGGTGTCAATGAATATGAATAGTTTTTACAGTAGGGTGCACCAGGGATTGTGATTTAAAGTGTGGCCAAGCAAGACAAATGACCATAGTCTTGGAACAAAAATGTAATCTCAAATCATTTTTATGCATAGATCGCATTTTATGCAATAGTTTGATGTTCCCAGTTGTCGTAATGCTCTGGTAATGGCTATTACTGGGGTCACTAACTTAAGCATTACATGGCAAGATATAGAATATTTCCGTTTTTTTCCATGTAACCAATACAAATGATCCAACATCTCCTTATTTATGGCAAATAACAGTCGCAGTTTATGTTTTTTTGCTTTCACTATATATATTTTTTCTTTATTTTCGTAATATGCAAAGAATTTGAACCAGTTATTCTGGTTCTGAACATGAACTTATAAACTGATTAATATTGACTCAATCTTAATGGTAATACAGCAGGGCATCACACATTTTAGCATCCAAACTGCAGTTGTGCAAGGGCGTAGATAATAGATCTAGATTAGGTGTGTGGACAACATTCTCACACCTACATTAGTGATTGCTCAACATAGAATCCAGTAATAACACTTTAAACAATATATATTTACAAGCAGCACATTGTCACTGGAAACGACTAAAATATCAATTATAATATAAATCTTTATTATTGATCGATCCGAAACGCATATGTCAATGTTGTTAAGTAACTTAAGCAAATGTACAGTATAGTCAGTTTGAATATGTGTCGGGTCCCTTTTTGTGTCAATATGTAACATTCATCAGCAGTCACCGGGCACATGAATGCCGACACTCTGAGGTAAGTCTGTGGAGTGACGAGAGGCCATTAGAACTTGAGTAAAAGCGTAGACTGATATCCAAGCCAAACCTCTCTCACTTCATTATTGCAGGGTTCCAGCTTCCTTCCAGTGGAAAGCCATTACAAGTAAACAATAACAAACAAGCTTCTACTTCTTTCTTGTCACCATTGCTAGACAAATGTATATGGATCAGCAAGGAGACGAAAAATGCGTCCTTTTGAAGGTTTTCAACGCAAGGCTATTGTAATTTGTCCCACGGACGAGGATTTAAAAGAACGAACATTAAAGCAAACCAATGAGCAGGGGAAGGATGTGCCCGATCATGCTGTTTTAGAAATGAAAGGTAGGAATGCTGTGGAAACAACAAATAAAACACCAGATCTACTTTTTACTTTTCTATGTGTTGTCTCTAAAATCAAACTTGGAAGATGCCCCCTCCCCCCTTCCCCCATCATAGCCTTTGGCCAGACCTGGACATTTAAAAAAAAAAAAAACAGTCCACATGAATTTGATTCTTCCTTAATTTTGCCCACTATCTGCCACTTGCCATACAGCTTACTTCTAATGCACTGCAAACTGAGACATGGGCCTTGTTGAGGTCATGTAATTGTAGAGCTAATATTGCACAATTTGCTTCCCTGAAAAAGACGTTTCCAAATGGCAAACTTACAAGCAGTCACATGCTGAAGTTGTTGGAAGTTAATTTGTAACAGCATTACATCAGCTGTCCTTGGTTTGCAGTGCTGTTTCCTCTTCTCACCAACCTTCTAGTTGTCCTTTATGTCCCCCCTCCCCACCTCTACTGAACTCCTCCCTCTCCTTTGTCTGCTTAAACAAATGTTTCCTCCATGTTCCCCTGGAGGTGATGTTTGTCCCCTTTACCCTGCCATCTGCTTTCATCTATCTGCTCTTAATTTCTCTATGATTTCCACTGCCTCTGTATGGTCCTAATTATTTTTCATTTTTGTCTTCCGGTGGTGTGGCTGCTCTGGTCTTCACTACAACCCCCTACCCCTCTCTTTCTCTCTCTTCCTCTCCATCCGTCTCTTGCTGGATGGGCTGTCTCTCTCTCCTCCTCCTCCTGTGGTCACCTCTGTCACTCTCCAAGCCAACTTTACTCTCCCCGAGGCTTGCGACTTCTTGGAGGCGGTGACATTCGCTGAGCTGCAGCACGATGAGGCAGAAACTCTGCTGAAGCAGTACAATGAGGAGGGCCGCAAGGCTGGCCCGCCCCCTGACAAACGCTTCGACAACAGGCAGGGCGGATTCCGTGGCCGTGGCGGCGGTAGCTTCCAGCGGTATGACAGCCGCGAAGGGTCCCGCGGTGGCTACCAGAACCGCAGCGGGGATGGAGGCAGTGGATACAGAGGAGGTGAGCGGAGCAGTAAGCATACATTATATTTATCTTGATCATGTAAAGCTATAGTATGATCGCCTGCTGTGATTTGAATGTAGTGATACACGAGGCAATCCCAGGGCTATTATGTTGTTTACAGTTAAGTTATGTATAATATTACTTTTGGAACATAATTCTTGTTTATTCTGCAGGCTACAATCGTGGTAGCTACAACCAAAACCGTTGGGGCAACAGCTATCGTGACGGAGGCTCTGATGCACGCAGTGGGTATAACCGCAGCCAGCCGTCAGTAGGAAGCTACAATCGCCCGGCCCCTTACAACAAGGGAGCATACAGCCAGGTAATTAACATGACCTTTTATGTTTGTACAATTTGAGAAAAAACAAACTAAATGTATGTATTCTCCTGAACTTCTTGCTTCACCTCCAGAGCTACAGCCAGAGCTACAATCCAGGGTACAACCAGGGCAGCTACAACCAGAGTTACTATGGCAACTACAGTCAGTACCCGGGATACAGCCAGAGCTACAGCCAGACGCCTACCACTGCACAGACCTACAACCACCACCAGCAACAGCCACAGCAGCCACAGCCGCAACAGCAGCCACAACAACAACAGCAGCAGCAGCAGCAGCAGCAGCAACAGAGCTACAACCAGCAATATCAGCAGGTCTGTGACTAATGAAACACTGCCTCTTACACACATGTTAAGATCAAGCAAAAGGGTGTGGGTGGCTTAGGGAGCTATCAGTGGACGTGGAACTGTTCTAGGCTACTGGAACCCCAGTTGGCTTGATAATCCCTGTTTACAGTGACGCAAAGAGCCAAATCCTTCAGTTTGGGTAGTATAAAGAAATGACTCGAGGCCAGATGGGGATGCTTCATAGACAACCATGTTAGTGGTCGCTATGATTCTAGTTACAACAGATCTGTATGGTGCCTCAGTTTTACAGTGGTGATGTTTAAAGGCAGGATAAAAGGTCAATAATAAAAACACTGTACCTTTTCTATTTTCTATCCTGTATGTTTCAAAATTATATTAAACTAAGGCTAAAAATACATCTTGAATTTGTCAGCCACTGCTCTGAACAAATGATTAGAAGACACACTTTGTGAAGCCACCTTAAATTGTGCAGGAGGTGTTCAATGTGTGACACTCATAAGACAGCCTTGTGGTGGAGTTGTGGTGAGCTGCCAAAGGGAGGTGCAAAAACAGAAATGCAGGGCCAGTTTGGGGTGAAGTAAAAAGAACAAAAACTGTAAACATGCTCTCACTGCTTTGCTTGCTCTCTGTTTCTCCCTCTAGTATGCTCAGCAATGGCAGCAGTACTACCAGAACCAGAACCAGTGGAACCAGTATTACAGCCAGTACGGAAGCTACCCTGGACAGGGCAGCCAAGGCTCATCTTCTGGTTCCCAGTAGCTTCGCTCTGCATCTGTACCTGCATCCACCTGTGTCCTAAACACTCTGACCTCTGCAGCAAAATCGATTTTGTACAGTCTCACATTAAGTCCCCAACCATAACTGTCTCTGTCTGGGTTAACACAGTAGCCTTCATTCCTCACCAATCAATGTACACATAAACTGTATACAGTTTGATGTCTTTTCATTTTTTTTTTACTGAATGAAGTCTTACTCTAAGCAGTGACTGTGAGGTGGTAGATGATAGGTATCAAAACATTTAATGAATGTTATCTATTATGCATTTGATGTGGACGTCTGTTGAACTGCAAACTCCACATTTCCAACAGATTGCAGAGGTAATTGTATATTTCTGGGATGCATAGTGTGAAAACGTGACAGGGCAGGAAAAATACAGCAAGGCCTGAATAAATTTGCTTGTTTTGAGAAGCTTAACAAAGAACAAAATGCATGCTTTTTCCTTCATGACCCTTTCCTCTGTCTTGCTCTTTATTTTTCAGTTTCCGATTGAGCACATTTTATTTATCCCAATAAAATTCAAACACGGAACATTTTTTTATAGGTGTTGATACGGTAGTATTTAAGTGTTAATCCAGCCTTTGAGAATATCTTGCCATCCTTGAGTAGTTGTTTGTGCAGTTTATTTTATTTTATTTTTTTTATCCCTTTGTGATTGCTGTTCATTGAGTCCTGTAGTTAAATCCAGTTGTCAAACTCATTTTTTTCTACCTGAAAATGAAAATCTGTCAATGACCAGTTACCCAAGCTGTCTTCTTGTCTTTATACAATAAATGCAATTGTATATGCCTGGAGATGTCCTCTCTCTTTCTTTCTGCCAGTGAGTTCACTCAAACACAACACATACTGCATGATTTATCATTGTTGGTGTATCTTATTTTCAACAAGATTGACATTGTGGACAAAAGACAAACGGAAAAGCATTTAGTTAAAAATAATATGCCCACTTTGTAGCATACATTTAGTTCCAGGGCAGTCCTGCTGAACCTTGAATGAACTGTTGAAAGTTGAAAGTCAAAAATGTCGTCAGGGCAGGAAATAAACGCTTTCCGCTGCTAGCTTTTTGTGGTAGTGATAACATTTTTCATCAACATTTCCTGAAAAAAAACCTGGAAATGTCAATGTAGATGATTACATGCAAAAATCCAGTAGATCCAATATTGCCATAAAGGAAGGGCTTCAGTAATTTGCTAAATTGTCTGGACTAATATAACCAGAGATATTAAAGGAATAATACCTCATACACGGTATAGCAATAGCTACTGGTTGACCATTTGTATATGTATATGCATATCTTCATATCACCCAACCCAAAGCCAAACAAGTAACAATTCTAAAAATGTTTTGCCGGCTTACTTTCCAAATTCATGAGCAGAGTTGTCATATAGCTGCCAAAGATAAAATTTAAAAGGTTAGTGTTAATTTCCTACCCTGCGTATGTTATGTGTGAATAGGACCAGGAAACCATTATCTGTTGTCATAATTGACCTTATGGATTGAGGTTGAATCTTAGCACCAGAGAACCAAGGCACCTGTTCTAAAAACAAAATGAGTTGTTGATAAATTACAGAAGCGCAATCCACGTTTGAAGCCTAAATAATTAGCCAAACTCACAAGACTGACAAAAATAAAATAAAAACATGTCATAACCTCACTTGAGGGAGTCCATACATATAAATGCTGGCATTCTGATGTGAATGGCCAGTGAATCTCATCAGTTCAACA
Organism: Bovichtus variegatus; assembly: GCA_943593645.1. NCBI lineage: Eukaryota > Metazoa > Chordata > Actinopteri > Perciformes > Bovichtidae > Bovichtus > Bovichtus variegatus. The sequence continues at coordinate 4,314,396 of CALSCE010009465.1, read as the reverse complement.
CCAGTCAGACACAGCTTTGTCAGAAACTTGGTGGCGTCTGGATGTTTTTGTCCATGAGCGGGAAATGTTATTGGAGATGGAGCGCTCAGTCGGGCTCTCTGCTCTTGTCTTTGTAGAGATGCAGCTCCTCCATCTTCTCCTGCAGGAAGGAAACGGGCATGGAGCATCCTCGGGTTCTCTGCGACAGTGTGTTGACCTGGGAAACAGAAAAGACAAGTCAAGAAACAAATTCAGGAACAATATTTTATTGTGGAAACAACTTTTCACCTTCCAGGGGGAAAGCTTATGGTTGGTTCATCAAAGTGCCTCACTTGACACCAGGGGTTAAGAGCCATGCAAAGTTTTCCTTATATTTGCAGAGAAAATCTTCCTTCAAAATACGTTGACTGTGGGTCATTTTGAGTAAAAGGTGTTTCGAGAGCGAAATGTTGCTTTTGAATTTGTTAAATGTAGTTCTTGAATTCTTTGATCGGCAAAAATAAAATTCCATTCACGTCCTCTGTACTTAAAAAACTCAGCAAATAAAACCAAAACGATATGCACTCAGCACCTTTGATGAGTTAACAGAGGATGCTTTTTCTCAGTTCTCCCTTGTAAATGAGACAGATTTACTTTTGGAAAAGACAACCTGGGCACAGAAAGGATTATCTCTTGATTTCATTTGCCGTGTTCGGGATTTTAGACCAAAGGTCTAAGCAGCCAACCTTAAGTGAGAACACCTGAGGAGGAGCTTTGAGTCGGGAAAGAGGAGCAAAACAAAATCATCGACATGTCATGCTCATTTTCAGGTTCATACTTGAATTTTTTTAATTTCTAATAGAACATGTTTACATTCTTCAACACTAGAAACTGCCAGTGATCACTGCATACCTAAAACTGCCAACGGGTAAAACATGTTTTACTTGCTGTAAGATTGTATTGATTTACAAGATACAAGGTTAATTTATTTATCATTCTATAACTCAGGATTGTATAAAAATTGTTATAGTTGTAGTCCATTTATGCTAGATCAACACAATGGAGGATTCAAATCAACTTTTTATCGTCTCACAGCACAGCACACACAGACTCTGCATTTAACCCATCCTATTAGGAGCAGTGGGCAGCCTCTGTACAGCGCCCGGGGAGCAGTGAGGGGGTCTGTTGCCGTGCTCAAGGGCACCTCGACCTACGGACTGAGCTACTGCCACATCCACCACTGTTCACAACGAGTGACAACCGAGGACACATCACTCAATCCTGAAACCTCCCCACCGTCAGACTCTTCTTCATGCCTGACGTACATTCATGAATGTCTTTCTCTTGTCCACAGTGAAGGTTAGCTATCATGCACAGTAGTAGATGAAAGGCATTGTCATAGCAACAGAGAATGTTTATCTAAATATGCAAAATTAATAGGGCAACAATTCTCTATAGATGGCGCTTATTATCTTTAAATCTGGCTTTATCTTGACAATTTTAAACAGTAGGGGGTGCTACATAACACAGTTTTAGGAAAAGCCACAGACTGGGGGACAAAGTTACACGCAATCGCACCTTTGCAAAGGTAGCTCTCAAGTCGTGGGGGGTGATACTCAGATGGGGGGGGGGCGGTAAATTTTAATGAGCCAAATCTGGATGGCTGGATGAATCCCATGTTTTTAGACTTTAGAGGCAGCACACTAAAAACTGACTGGGTGTCTTATTTCACAGTGTGTGTGTTGGTAGGCACTGCAGATGTGTGCGCAGAGGCCCTGAAAAAGCAATTTTTTGTTGTGATATGTCCCCTTTAAAATGATGTCTTTGGCAACATTTTGTCAAGACTCATGCTATCAAAATCATTTGAAAAATGCTATAATCATACAAACATTGTCCCATAACAGCAAAACCGTCCGTCACACTAAATGTTAGTAGACCAGTGGAATTTAAACTAGGCTACATATTTCACATTGTGCCCGACAGCAGACAGTATTGGTGATTGACTCATCATTTATTAGCTCCTGTAGTATCACCTGTAAGTGTTCAGCCCAAGTGAATGACTGCTGACTGACCCCACATGGAGTCACTCCAGAGATTTAGACTGACAGACTGATATTTCTTCAGTTGCTGATCTCAGGAGCATTTGTGACATAAAAATAAGATACAAAAAAGAGAAAAGGTTGAGGCGCTCTGTCCTCCTGTATGATCACCTTGCAGGGACTCACGTCCTTTCTCATATTTCTCTCTGGAGATGCATGTACAAGAGAGTTGTGGTGGTTTCCCCTCTTGTCCTTTTTCTCAGGTGTCCACACTCCAGGATCTGTCTGAGTGGAGCAGTCCGACAGCGTGGAATCACCTGTGTTATTTTTCCAAAGAGAGGTGCCCTGGTTGTTTTCTGTCTCGTTACTTTGGGGGAAAACAAAGGCCTCCTCCTCTATATCTACCAGGGAACAAAAACACATCCGTTTTCAGAGTTCAAGTTCATTTTATAGACAGGGAATTTTTTGTGTGTTGTGTTATATATAACGGAGAAAGGACGTACTCCAGCTGTTACCCTTGATTCTTGAGTCGGGGGCCGGGGTGCACGGGCAGGACCCAGTTGTGTTTTTATGTTTCTTCAAGCACTCTATTCCCACCAGATCTCTACAGTGTCTGTGACAGTTTATCCCACAGTCTGAGAGAAAGAAACACATATTGAGACTTTAAAAGAAGCACTTCTACTTAAAGGATCAGCTCGCTCAAATTACAAAAGGTCTGTGGGATAAATGAGCACCACAAAACAAATGACTTTCACATGGCAGGTGGCTGCACAAATCCCAGAGACATATCTCAAAATGATCTGCTTGGCCAGATACCATATAAAGATGTTTTGTTTTTTTTTGTAATATGGATGAACTGACCCTTTAGCTTCTTTTACCTTACATCACCTTGCTCTGACTACTCTTTGATGAAGTATGAAATGACATGGATTGTGATCTTACCTTTACAGTGGTAGCCCTGTTTGATGACTCCCCACAGCTACAAGAGGACAGACATGATACATGTGATATTGCAGTTTGAATTGGCCATTTAAATAAAAACCATGGATACAATAGATACTCACAAAGCCTCCACAAGTCTCGCAAAACGTCGGCCGTTTATACGTGGTTTCATGGAAGTTGTGCGTGTTGAAGTTGTAGCCCAGCTTGGCACATATAGACATTCCCCTCATGAAGTAAGACGTGATTTCTTCACGGCTGATTTGTCCCTCCCTGGGCAGAAAATTTCCCAAAAGTGAGTAAGTGAGTTGAGTTTTTTTCCAAACCATTCAACACTTCATGCGGTTTCATGTTTTCTCTTGCAGCCACGTCACGGCGAGAGGCCTCTGTGCGTGTTGCAGCTTCCTCACCTGTCAGTTTCGTGAGTGCAGAAGGAGAAGGGGAAGTTGGCTGCTATTTTCTCAAAGTCCTCCAGTGAAATGTAACCATCCTGGTTCAGGTCGTAATTTTTCATTATGGACTGCAGGGGGCAACAGAGCAATCAGATATTCAGTTGCAATTGTCAAGGAGCAGTTGGTTAGTTCTGCTTTGTCCTGCCAAGTAATAAGGAAGTGAAAGACAGAAGGTTGTTGCAGTGTCACATACTCACATCCACCGTCTGTTTGACGTGTTTAGATATGGTGTCAGGGTCGAGCCTGGGGGTGACCCCTGAACCCCACTCTGCCACAACGGGCGGTTTCACGGGAGCTACAAGCTGTGGACCGACAGATGCAGTGATGAGACACGAAGGACTGCACATGTGAGAAACAAGAAGAAAAAAAAGAGCACACCCACCACATAACACGCTTCCCTAACGTACAGCGCTTTGATGTGGCTGATTTTGATGTATTTCAGCACAGAGTCTGTGCTTTTGTTTTGACAAAGATGTTACACCCACAGGGAGCACACAAATGTCCCTCCTCTTGTGAAGAGAGGTGGAGACAAGTGTGAGCCTGATGGCGTTAGATAGAGCTCAACTTCAAAGAGGAGTATGTAGCTCTACTGACCTGAATCTTGGTGTTCTTGGGTTCCTTGTTGTATGAAAGTTCATATATCTCATCCTCAGTGTAGTATAAATCTAGAGAGAGCTGAAGCATTAAAAGAACATAACTTTAAGATGTTCTTCGTGGAATCTTTTTTATCCGTATTCTTAAAAAGAAAATCATCTCCTCGTTTCTGTCTCGTACCGTGAGCAGATGCAGAAGGTCTTTGTTGGCCTCGAAGGGCGGCGTGCAGCTGTGAATGGCCACCAGGTCGTTGATGTTGCTGTACAGGTGCTGCAGCTTGCTCAGGTTGATCTTGTCCTCGTCGATGTAGTCCGGAAGGGCCTCATTCAGCGAGATCAGATCCTTCAGGTGGACGCCCAGGATGGGCACCTTGAAGCCGCTGCACTCGTTATAAACCCGCCGGTAGTTGCTGTAGTTGCTGCGTGAGGAGAGCAGCTCTGTCATCTCACTCAGGGCCTGAAAGAAGATACATGTGTCATGTTGTCTCTGTAGTTAGTTATTTAGACTTTAGTATAGCCATAAAAATACAAAAACAAATTTAAGTGATCAAATAAGAACATTCGGTGTAAAAATTCTATATGCAATTTGGTCAGCGCATAAAAAACAACAATGTTCCAACATTTTTATGCAACACGACTTTCTTGTATAAAGTTTTTTAACTTATCATTATGAAGTATATGTTGCGTTCTCCCTTTCACAATAAAAGCCCTAAACATAAGTACTGCATTCACTGCTTACCAGAGACTATTTCGACTCAACAAATTAGCTTACATTAGTTATCCCCAGGTTGTAATGGTAGCTATCCCCGGCAAAAGAGCACCGTTAACGGAGGAGGCAAAGAAGGCGAAGAGGGAGAGTGAAAACTTTCTTGATACTAATGTAGATCAGTAAGTAACAAAACATGCCTAGTTATTAATACTACTGTTTTACTCTGCCTTTAGAATAGCACTGAGATCGGAGTATCTAGTTTTTTGGGATTCTTACGATTGTTTATTGCTTTGGACAGTAACGCTAGCCAGGCTGTCGTCGGTAGCCATATTGCTAGAGAAGGTGGAAGTAATAAAAACTAAAATAAAACTTTCTTGGTTAAAAAATCCAAGCCAAAAAAAGTCAAAGTTCAAGGAGAATGATTCAAGAAAGAAACATTTAATCATTATGGCTCTGCGGTGAGATAGTCATCAGCAGACTGAATATATTTTAAAAACCTTAGTGATGTCGGGAGTCAGCAGGTTAGAGGTGTCTTTAAGGCGGGAGATCGAGCTGTGACAGAGGCCCCCAGTCACTGCCATTAGAGTGTTAAAGTTTTGCAGAACTCGAAGTTTCTATAGAGGAAAGAGCACAGTGACAGTGCATTTTACCCAAAAACAAACAAGTACAGTTCTTGGCAGCCAAACAATAATCCCCTTGTGATGTCTGGACCCTCAGAAGGTTTACCTGAGCCACATGAATGAACTTAGTGAAGACCTGGGCTCTCTGCTGGGCCGTGTGTCTGCTGAGGATCATCAGCTGCACCCACTGGGAGACTCCATTACACATCATGACCGACCGCTCCAGAGCAGGGTTGTCCCTCACCGAGCCTCGCACCACGTAGCTGCGGTAGTCCATGAACTGACCAATCAGATAGCAGTGTTTATGCAGGAAACAACTTCAGCAGTGTTTTCACTCAGCTGTACAAGCAGAAGGGTAGAAATCTGTCACCAAATTCAACCTAGTGACCACTTCACCAACCAGATAATTGTATTAAGCACTGTTTAGTACTCCTAACTGCTTCTCTACTGAAAGAGAAAACTATTCTCCAACATCTGGAGGGAGCATCATACCTGACTTCTCAATAAAAGCAATACTTTCTTTCTAGATTTTAAGTCTGGAGATGTAGATTTTCAGAAAACTTGTAATACAAACCAAACGTTCCTCTGTAAAGACCTTTCACTATAATATGTCAACAACATACGTTTACCTGGCTTTTTATCCAATGTTCAGATTGCAGTTTGAAAGGTATGCAAATGAGCACATATTTAATAAGATAATGATTTGTTTGCATATTTAACCATAACATTTCAGAAAACTTGCAAAACAAAAAATGATTGTCTAATGTAAGTAGTCAACTGGGGAAGTTTCATGGTGATATCTATTAGTTCATTTTTACACTATGCACCTGTAGTGTCTCCCCTTACATGGATTTTGGTGCAGATGCTCTGCAGCTTCATAGTAAAGTAAGTGCTTCAACTGTCCATTGGATCTTGCTGATGAAATGCTTGAACTTACTAAAAATACAAAGTAGGTTATGCTACAGGAGCTATTATGCACCAGAAAAAAAGGTATTTCAAACAATGTGTGCTTACTGATACTTAAGATATAAAAAAACATCTGTGGCATTTAAACTCTCAGCAGCAGTGGATCGATTGTATTATATATTATATGACATTTGGCATTTTATTGGGTATTTGCTAAGTTAAGTGTGTTATTAAATCATAATGGCATGCACTGTCATCTATTGTGAGGGTTCTTTCGGGAACAGCAAAATGTCTGCAAGTCATGGTAACATGAGAAGGCCTCATCAAGCAAAGTAAGAGCAGCAAATAGTGCAAAGTTGTTCCCTGAACTTACTGAAACGTTGCAGAAGTTCTTGAACTCCAGGTAGCTGAGGTGCTCAGCCATCTCATCTGGCTCCATGTGGTCGAAGATCAAAGACACTTTCCTCTTCTTCACAGAGGGCGAGGGTGCCTGGAATATGTTCACATGAGGGCCTCTAGGAAGAGAAAGCCAAGCAGGACAAAAATAGACAGTTTTTTTTTTTATTAATAGAAAAACTCTATTATTCTATTTATAGTAAAACATGTTTGAGTTGTGGCCAAATAAGCAAACTAAAATCCCTCCAGGGCATGGGGGTGAAAGAAAATCAAAACATGGCTCACAAGCAGGAGGTGTCGATGAGCTGCGAGTGCGTCTCTCCTCCGTCTGACCGGACCAGCGCCCACAGGTCCCCCATAGTCTGCTCAAGGAGGGGGTCGGCCTCGAACACCGCCGGGAACTGGCTGATCCACTGCCTTGCCACGAAGCAGGACAGAAAATATGCTTACTACCCACACATATAGCAGGATAACCAGTTCTGTCAAAGCCGGTCATACAACATGTGCCCGGTGCCCTTACTCACCTGATAAGGTGGCAGATCTGAGTCCGCTTCAGTCCCCTCTTATCCGAGGGACAATCCTTATAAGTGAGAGAAAGAGTCAAGGATCTAAACTGTGCAGCTATGGCACAACATTACACTGAACACCAGCAGGGATATATATTTCAAATCAGCTTTGTCGACAAGGAGCGCAAAACAAAGCCATGCCTGTTTCCTGATCTGATTAATGAACATGGACATGTGATTGGGAGCAGTGCCCCGGTGGGACCAGTGAACTGCACTGAGTGATAGTGGAGGATATAGGGTGAGAAGTTTCTGGGCGAACATCTGAGATGGCACGACCCAACTGTGCATCATCAATGTCATGTCGACCAGCTGGGACCCTCTGGGGCTGGAAAGCTTCCCCTCAGAATCTGCAACCAAAACAGCAGCACAGAATTAATGTGGTTAAAAACAACAACAACAAGCGGCACGGAGGCTCAGTGGTCAAGCAGTTCAGTTCATTTCAGTCAGTCAGTTCCATTTGAATGGGTTTTAGATTTTCATATTGATCTTCTCAAGGTGCTTTTTTCTGCCACACCCCTACCGAGACATGCAGCTCAGGTGGATTGGACATTTTTTTATTTCCTGTAGGTGTGAGTGTCTGTCTGTGTTAACCTTGCGATGAAATGACAACCTGCCCCGGGTGTTTTCCTGCCTTTCGCCTACTGTATGAGATACATCCAACTGTGACCTAGAGTAGAAATAAGCAAATGAAGAAAAAAAAAAGGTCTAGAGAAATGTGTCTAATTTACTTGATATACAATGTACTTTTTCATCATACAGTACATTATATCATAATGGGACATAAAGAGTGCAACCAAGTGTAAGTCAATGTCTCTCACTGGGTTGTTCAAAGTTGTAGGTAAAAGTGGGCAAACGCCCTAAATGAGATTGACTGGCATGTGGGGCTATCACTACTTGTGGACAGTTTAAAAAAATATATATTATTGTAATTTTTTGTATTATTATTAATAAGAATAATATCATAATTACTTTTGATGTAAAATGTACCCTAGATTAACCCAGGTTAACCAGGACATTATTATTATTATTATTATTATTATTAATAATAATAATAATAATAATAATAATACCAATAATAATAATACTTTTACTTTGAATGAAAAATGTTAACCCAGATTATCCAGGACATTACTTTTTAGATGTTGCTTTTGAACTTTTTATTCTTTCAGCACCACAATAGGAATTCCATTCACCTTTATGAATTATTACACCATTCACATTACTGTGGCAGCAGGACTCTCACCATCTCATAACCTCAGCAAATTAAACATAAACTATCTAGATAGTTGCTAGATAGTGTGCTAGATACCACTACCGGTATCAAGACATGTTTTCTGTGTTATTTGGATGAATTGACCAATGAGGAGAGTGAGACCAATGAAAGAGAGGCAGAGAGGAGAGAGATTTGTATGGTTTAGCATTGCATGGGAATAGCTAGTTGGCCTCTGCAGCCCAACAGAACAAAGCTTGATTGTATGAGACTGCCCTTTGTCTCCTCCCTCCCTCCCTCCCTCCCTGTCAGTCTCTCTCACCCTGGATTCCCCCCTCACTCTCCCTCATCCCTCATTTATATAACCTGGTTGTGATAAAGAGTAAAGACACATGACAAACTTTGGGAACACATGCAAACACGTAGGGGCAGAGACTGACCGAAGCAGTTCAGGCAGCGCTGTATGAGCTCATCCAGGCTGGCAGCACTGGCGCTGGGAGCAGAGCTGGGGCTCTGCAAGGCCCGGGTGATGTCCTGAGGACTGGGACATGTGTTCCTCCTCCGCTGGACCAGCTTCCTGCTCTCTCCATTGGGCTTCCTGAGAAAGAGAGAGAGAGAGAGAGAGTCAGACACAGACAGGGAGTATAAGCAGCGTAGAAATAAGTAGAGTAGAGTGTGGTGAGGTAGTGCAGGTCAGCATCTGAGGAAATGCAGCTCCCCACATGTGATAAGCTGTGCTACAGCGCTGCAGCTGTCTGACTCTGAACCATCATGCACAGGTAGAACAAAATGCAACATGTGTAGTGTACATGTGTAGGGCGGCTGTGGCTCAGGAGGTGGAGTGGTTTGATCCCCAGCCTCTATAGTCAGCATGTCAAAGTGTCCTTGAGCAAGACACTGAACCCCAAATTGCTCCTGATGGCCAATGGTGTGTGTGTGTGTGTGTGTGTGAATAGTTATCTCTGATGAGCATGTGGCACCTTGCATGGTAGCCTCTGACTCTGTGTGAATGTTGATGCGTTGTAAAGCACTTTGAGTGATTGGAAAAGTGCTATATAAATGCATTCCATTTATAATGGTAGAATCCAGGAAATGTTCATTATTTGTCAAATAGCTCACAGACTTTTACTTGTACTGACATTTTGTCACAGGATTTGATCTCGCAGGTATTGACCCCCTGATGCAGACAGGTGTATTCTATTTTTATGCTCTGTGCTTTCAATCAATACCTGATTTTCATTTAGTTTTAGTCTTTTGACGAAAATGCTTTGTCTCGTTTGTCTCCTTATTGAAGAGTTTTGATGCATATTTGTAACACCCATCCTCTTTGGAACATGTTGTTTTAAGCTCTTTTTTTTTTTTTTACATTACATTACAGGTCATTTAGCAACTACAGGGACAGTCCCCTGGAGCAACTCAGAAGAAGAGAAGAGCAATGTGCTATTAGCTAATTGGGTATATATAATCATAATAACTGTAACCCCTTGCATGACTATTGAATGCCTAGCAACACAACTTTGTTTATTAAGTGCTATTAAATTGCAGATGACCATTTTGAGAGCTACTGGTCAAAGTTGCCAATACTTGGCCATTACCTTTGTAGTATGAATGCATGCTTTTAAACAGTAGTTACAGTGTACCCTGACAATCTGAAATCAGGTGGAGAAGTTGAGGTCGGTACTACAATATATCCCATATCTACACCAATACTGGTTTGCAAGCTGTTGTAATTCTTGAGCATTTTCTCAGAAAACCAGGTCCTTTCAGTACCTGTATGTATTCAGAAAAGAGCAGCAGCGTTTGAGGCATACGCGGCAGCTGAAGGTGTTATTTAGAGCAAATGTCTGATGCACAAAGCAAATGAATGACAGCGGTTTCTGAACAACATGTCACTGTTCACAATAAAATCTATAAATGTATAAATGCTGTGTACATTCATTGTTGTCACCCTGTGTAACACTTGTCCAGGACACTGAACCTTTCTGACACACTAACTTGTTTATATTTTCCCGGGATTTCTTCTTGTGAAATAGAGAATACCTTTACCTCCTCAGGTTCCTAAGAACAATTTATCTGAGGAGGAAAGATCACTTCTCTCACTTCTCACGGCTCATACACACACACACGCACACACACACACGCACACGCACACACACACACACACACACACACACACACACACACACACTCACACACACACACACACACACACACACACAGTGTGAAGCCTGTGAGAATGGGGTTGTAAGCGGATATTACTTTGTTTTAGGACTCATTATTAAGTCCAAAAGGTTGGACAATGTTGATGCTAATTGTGTTTCCTTTGGTTTCAATAGCAGACCACACCTTTAGCTATACACTTTGCACAAAGTTACTTTCCAAATGCACTTAAAAAGACAAATGAGACTTGTTTGTTTTATCATGCGTTTAATGCTTCCTCTTCAGATCAGGGGCTAAGTTTAGCAATGTATGACTGTATTTCACAATAATCAGTAACTGACCCTTTTCAACTTCAAAATGTTAAGGGAAAAAGTTTGATGCAAAAGTCACCTGCCAAATTTGAAATGAAACCAAAGTAAAACCTGTAAACCAAAAACAAAGTAAAACCTAAAAACTGTGTCGGCCTATATTGCAGCCATGTCATGATATTACCAGGAAACACTTTGAATTCAGAGAACTGGTGACAAGTTCCCTGAATGACCAGACCTGCATCCACTTCTCTGAACCTGTGTTTGTGTGTTTGTGCTCACACACATATAACGCATAACTCAACATACACATACATCTGCACAGGCAAAATCAATCATTTGCTTTATGTACAACACATGGATGGACTCTCATGGATGCATCATTTCATACGGGTGTACGTTGTGACATTCACTGATCTATTTATACCACGAGCTGCTCTCCTGCCTGTATGAGCTGTTTCAACCAGCCCGTCACAGTTATCACAGCACACATTTACCCCTCAGCCATGCCTGGATTCAAAAAACCCTGATGGGGGTATGTCAGTGACAAGCCCACCTCTCTGCATCCTGATAGTCCAGCTCCATGCGACTGGTTTGGAAACATGCTGGGCAATAAAACCCCCACCTCTCCTCCTCCTCCTCCTCTTCGCATCATTACATCAGCTGGCAACTGAATTCAAAACACTTAACAGTAAACAGCACAGCACGTACCACCACAGGCTATCACAGGATAAGGATAGGTAAGCCTCACCACACCTGGAGGTAACTCATGTTATCTATACCTGTTACACTTCTACAATATTGTCCAGTGAAGTATCTCGTCACATGTTGTGTCATGTCCTTTAAAGATATAGTGAGAGTGCGTCTATCTATCCACATTGTGAAGCCCTTTTCGGCAGGTCATTTTCTGATGTTGGGGCTGTATAAATAATATTGTCTTCACTTGATTTCTCTGTCAGTTGAGATAATTAGCCAACCCGTAAGCAATGTCAAAAAGACTTAAGATGCTTAAAGCTTGTTGTTTTCCCAAGCTCCTTAAAAGGTTTTCATCTGACAATAGTGCGAAGACATTTAGCTTATTCCTAAAAATATATATTTTTAATTAAATATAAACGATTCATCACTTAACATACTCAACCAACAAACCTCAGCTCTGGATGGTGGCCGATCCCTTATCCATTAGGTGTCTGGGTCACACTGAGCTGACTCAAATTGGCCTTTGTAATTCAATATATCACTGTAAATCTTCAACTAATGATCATTTTATTTGAGTAATCTATCCATTATGTTTCTGATTAACAATAAAATTGTGGAAACTCCTATCATACGTCCCCAGAGCTCGAAGGGAAGTCTTAGTTGTCTGTTTTGTAAAAGTAAAAGCATTTAGTGTTTTACAATGACGAAAAAAGAACAAATACTCTCATTTGAGAAGCTGCAGCAAATGTATGCTTTACATATTTGCTTGATAAAGGAATTTTAATATTTGAATGTCTTGATTGTGTCTTGTAAACTGTATACATGAATGTATATGTTATAATTTTTTAATATTTTATAATGTGCAAACTAATAAAGTAAATAGGCTATATTAAAAAAAAAATTAAACCTAAAATGAATTATTCATTATCGTACATTTGACTTCTGATCAAGTGCTTTCTTATCTCGGTGCCCTTTACAACGTTTCATCTCTCCCCTTGACTCAGAGTGACTCCTGCTCTGTCTGTCAAAGCATATGAGGAGACACACTCGCTACAACAAACAGAAGTGCTGATGGGGAAATGTTATTGATGTCATGACATCTGTCAGGGAATTTCCCCTTGAGTGCATAACAGGTAACGCACGGCACAGCAGTCCGTGGTATCTTTTCTGTGCGATGAGCCTGGCCAGTTTAAGAGATAGAGAGCTGTTGGTAAATAGAGTCAGCATGTGGTGGACTCCCATGCAAATCTGAACACAGTTTGAGTTAATGTTCGGGCATTTGCATTCACCTCCTAATAGTCAGATACACATCATCATAATTACCCCTCTGTATTTAACAGTGCCTCCATGGAAACACATCACTTGGTAGTGAAAAAGAAAATCCTTGTGTGCATGACAACGAGGAAAAAACCCTAAGTAGTCTTTTCTTGAAGTATTTATTTACGGGTCCATCATATCACTGATTCTGTTTTAGGAAGACCTTCCACACCTCCTTTTCCTCCCCGACTACGCCTTCACCCACTCTTTTCCTCTTCCTTCATCCTTGCTCTATTCAAGCCCATTCAGGAAACAGCTTCTCCTTTTTTTTCTTTGGAAATCCCCCTCTCACTCCCTTTCCCATCCGTGTCAAGACTCCTGGCTACAGATCCAGTTTCCCTCCTCCTCTTTCTCCCTCTCTCGCTCTCACACTGGCGGGGGGATATGCAAATTCCTCTCTTTCTTTCCTTAATTGATTAATTGAAGCCAGGGCCCTTTGAAGGCCTTGTTTGTGAGCTGCTCTTTTTCTCTCCCTCTCCCCTCTCACAACCTGCGTTCTTGTTCCCTCTGCATCTACTGCACTGAGCCATTTATGCATTTGGTGCAACAATAAAGCTACTGTACCAGCCATTGTGGTCAACATCAGAACAATTGCAGCAAATATTCATGAAAGTATCAAATGTTTGGGACTGCAGCTGAGAATCTGTTAGACAATTAAATCATACCTGTGCAACAACTCACACTATCAATACACACACACACGCATGCACACGCACACACACGCGCGCGCACACACGCACACGCACACGCACACACACACACACTTACATAACCTACATCAGTAGTTCTGTTTCAACTGATTTCCCTTATTTTAATCATTAAGATTCTATTTTATGTTGACCTTCATCTCTTTTATTTTTTTTGGCTGATGATATTTACATTTTTATATATATATATATATTTGTTATCTTCTACAAAGATTTACAAGTCTCATTTACTGTATTCAATGAACGTATTTTAAATTTATAGTATTTTCTTGTCCTTCACAGTCTTTTTTAATCATTTGTGCATCTTAACGAAACCTTATCTTGGGCTTATGTGTTGTAGTAATTCTAACGACTGATGTTCAGCTGTTTTTTTTTTTATTGGTAACACACATTTCTCTATACTGAGTTCACTTTTTCAAAACTTCTCTTAACCGACATGCAGCTCAGCACAACGATTAATCTAACATGCAAAATGCACTCATGCAACCAAAACAATAACACGCTGTCACTCATCACACAATGACCTAAACAAACAGCAGGTAGTATTACAATATGTATCACTATTGTCTTTTATTTATTTATCATAAACTAAGATTACATTACAACAAAAGGTCACTTCTCTATTGCATGGCTTGTGTAACCTCACAGTAAGTGTCACAGAAATGCTGCAACATGCTTCAATAGACTTTTTTTGTTTGTTGCTATTTTTGCATGTGCACAAAATTTAACTAACGTAATTCCAGCAATGCAACACAAAACTACTAGACTAAATACTTGTATAGTATAGCTGCAAATATACAAACCCATGTCTATTGCATTTGGCCAAGAGTTCTCATCCACATACACACTTTAGGTCCTCTCTTGCAATACACCTGGGGAAGAATATTTTTTTGCATGCCTGCTCCATCCCTGGCAACCCCCCGCAGATTTGTCCAGACATCCAGCATTCATTTTGTCCAATCGGGACATTTGATTATGCGACTGGTGGTCATAAACTTTCCACTCCCACGAGGGAAATAATTCCTCTGTGGGGTTGAGGAATAAAGAGTAAAGTGACACCATCCTGCGATGAGCCGTAAACCGCTCTGTGACTGGGAGAGGACGATGAAGCGCCACATCACAGTATATGAAAATAAGTGCACAGTGTTGTATGTCCCAATTAGGGGGTTATTCTTTTTTTATGATGTAGCAGAATGTAGCATATTGCAGTGGGTTGTTTTTAACAGTCATTTTGTGTTATGTTATTTGGCCCTTTTATGGTTTTGAATGTCAATTTAACAGTTGTTATAATAGTAGGCAAACATGTGTGAAATTGAGTATAAATACAGAGTTTTGGTTGAGTTTGAGTGAGAAAAACAGTTCATGGATTTTGTAAGATGTGTCTGGTCATTGAATTGTGTCAAAGCAATGAAAAGTGATCCACAGTTTAGACCACATTGACTTCGGTTGTGCTGACTTTTAAAAAAGTGAACTCTGTGTATTGAGAAATGCATGTTACCAGCAGGTTACCAATTGTTAAAAAAAAGAAACTGTAAGATAACCTCACCACTGAAGGGGAAGCACAGTAATGTGGCCACTCCATCAGTCCACCTTAAACATATAGCTAGAACACACATAACACACATATGACTACCTTAACATTTGACACACAACCTTTTCATTCCATGCAATCTGATAAGAGCTGCGGTCACAACTACAGCAGTAAGAAAGTACCACTGAAAACACAGGCTTCTAAACGTCTAGGTTCTCATCAGTATCTAAGATCTAATTAAAAAAACATCACTGAACGGACATGTAAATGAAGATTAGAACAAAAAAAGCAGAACACCATTTTCCATGGAAAGGTGAGCAGGCAGCTCTCAACAGGCACGCACAACTGTTGATTGTCAGAGCTCGCTTGTGTGCAGTACACACAAATCATTTGAGGTGTTGATATTCTTCACCGATATGCAGGTCAAACACATTAGCTGTGACCGTGTGTGCGTGTGTGATATGTGTCAGAAAGCTTTCTTTTAACACAAAGCCTCTCTCTTTCTCCACTTCACACTGTCTAGTTTCAAATAAGTGACAAACAACACACATGCACACACACGCGCACACTAAGCGGAAAATAAAACTAAATGCCCTCATTTCTCTTTGAATTGTCAAGAGCCTTTGCACAAACCACACTGCATTTCATAACCTCAACGTTCACACATCTCTGCTGCACATAAAACACTTGCTGCTGCTGACACATACACTTGCTCAGAAACTCAGAGTTGCAAGTGGGTCTGCGTGCACCAGACTCTCGGTATTGGTTCACGCTCTTCTTTCCTTTTTTTAGTTACCTCTTGGTCTTGTTCATTGCAGAGCTCTTCTCCTCAGCGGCACTCCTCCTCCACTGGTGATCCGCACGGGCATCTGAACGTTTCCCTACAGCTCCATGGTTGACCCTGCTCCTCCTCCTCCTCCTCCTCCTCCTCCTCCTCCTCTGTGTCCTCTTATGTGTCTATGCGCCCAGGACAGCAAGAGCAGGCACAGGACGGAGAGCTGCTGGGGCTGAGGGCTGCCCACCTACCAGTCATGGACTAGACTAAACTCCACGCATGAACTCTGCCTATCAATCCACTCTGTGTGTCAGTCAACCTCCCTCTCTCTCTGCTGAAGATATCTATCAACTACAAAATCAGCAACAAAACAGATTTTATGCTCCCTTCTCCTACAACAAAGCAAAAACGCTCAGAGAAAAAGGCTCACACAAGCTTCAAAGTAGAGTGCAAGAGCTAACTAAAGTCATTCACTTGCCCCTTCAACATAAACAAGTCAGCATCTTAAATGGAGAAACTGGCTCTGACGAATGGGGAACTCACATCGGTTTCTGTGTGTGTGTGTGTGTGTGTGTGTGTGTGTGTGTGTGTG
>CALSCE010009465.1:4263115-4287922 GCA_943593645.1 Bovichtus variegatus | reverse complement strand
GGATCCAGTGATCTTTTCTGCCTGAAAGTTCCTTGTGTTCTTGTCCACTTTGCCACTCGCAGTTCAAATATGTCCAAGTGAAGTCAGCCAAACTCCTATTACATTTAATGCTAAGACAAAATGTATAGATGGAGTCGGTTCACCTCCTCCCAAATTACCAGGGCATGTTTAACCACACACAAATAAAAACACTACACAAGATTTGTGGATGTATTAACCTTACTCTTTCAGACGTCTTTGGTTTCCATTCATGGGATGAAATGGTCTGTAAATCAATTAGCAGACTGTTGACACTTTCTCAAACTGAGTAATCCGCCACACTGAACATCTAATACATATTTATTTGTGTTACATTATCATAGCCTGGTAATGCACAGCTTTGCTTCTCACTATAATGTAACTTTGATGCGGATCATTGTTATAGATTACATTAAGGCACGTTTCAAGTTTCTCAGTTTCATAAATAAGTGAAAACCAACTCCCTGACACAAAGCAGCATGGTTTTAAAAATGGCTGGCAGTGATGTAAAGTAGTGACTTGTAGTAAATGCACACTCACTAGTATGGTCCTTTTTAAAAGCTAGTATAAGGCATAATCATCAGAAGTTTGTGAGTTCAATACCAGGCTGCCACCATTGAGCCCCTGAGCAAGGCACTTAACCCCGAGCTGCTCCAGGGGACTGTCCTTGTAGTTAGTTCACTGTATGTCGCTCTGGATAAGCATGTCTGCTAAATGGCCTGTAATTTAATGTAATGTAATAAAGTGTTCTGTAGCTAAACAAGTCCAGACGGCCGATGTTTACCTCATCATTTCTCTTCATTTGTTCCAAGATGCCCATAATATTCCAGAATGTGTGCGCAGCCGGAGTTTTGCCAGAAAGAGAAATGTTTTGAGTCCACGCTTTAGTCATTTGGTTTGAGGCAAAAGCTGTCTGCAGAAAGTCATTTGTTTGAGCGAAGGCTTTGTGAACTTCGTGGGAGGTTCAAGAATATTTGTAGTTACATTTTTAGGTTGAATGTAAGTTGGTGGATCGTTTCCTCTGGTAGTGGTTAGGAAAGTAAGCTTCCGGAGGAATAGATTTTTGATTCAGCCCAGCTAAAATAATTAATTTATTTCCTCTAAATTGCTGCTGTCTGCCAGACTTATCGTCTTTCAAAGGGCAGAGGCTGTTTAATATTTGATGTGTGGTAGTTTGTAGCAGTTTAACTGAGCCGGAGGGAAATGGTGCGTGTGTGCGTGTGTGTGTGTGTGTGTGTGTGTGTCAAAACAATATGTGTCGAAGAAATGCAACTTCAGTGTTTCATAGCATCTGATTTGTGAACTATGGCTGTTTAAGTCTAGTAGCTTAGTTGTGAGTGAAAATCCTAAAATGTGGGAACATTTTCATGCTATTTCTTAGCAATCTTATCAAAAATGTTTATGGATCTATTACAATTATGGCCAAGATTTTAACCCCAATTTTGTTGTCAGTGTTGCTGAATCGTATAACTCATTTAGCTTTACCTACTGTAGTAACCCACATGTATAATCCGATTTTTTGGGGAAGTGATTAGTTGATTTTACTTAGTTTTCCTGTGCTCAATGCCTTCCCTGTGAGCAAAATAGTCTTGCTCTTTCTCCAAGTTGCAGTGCAACTTCTAAGTATCTCCAAGTGAGACCTCGAAGTATCTGCTGGTCAGCAGAAGGAGGGAATGTGATAGTGACAGGTGCAGCCTCCTAAAATAGGAGCGGAGTGGAGGGGGAAGGCCCAGAGCAGAGTGGTAGAGGTAATGGAAAAGGGGAGAGAAAAGAGGACTGCAATGAGATAATAACAGTACAGAGAGAAAATAGAGTACATCAAACAAAGTAGTGTGGAATGAGAGTGAGCAGAAAAAAAAAAAAAAAGTGAAAAAGACAAAAATGTTCTCAACTCCTCTGTGTCCTGCTGAAAGATTTATCAGGACTGATTCAATGCAGCACAATAACTCTTCTGTCTCAAGCTACCTAGAACTTTGAACTTATCTGCAAAACTTCTCATCCTTACCACTTTATACCACATATAGCTCAGAGCAGAAATACACTCAAAGGACTACAATGAGTTTTTTTTCACATGCATGTAGCCTATGTTTTTGAATCCTATAGGAAACTGTCACTGTCAGTCTGTGGGGACTTTTTCTGTAATGTTGCAGCTGCACAAATCAGAAGCTTGAAGATGGGAGCAGGATACTTTTCACGGGCTTTGTACATGTCCGCGTTGTTGACGAGAGGTAGATGGGAGAGAGAGGGGACGACGAGAGATTCCTCAAGACTTTGGTTGAGTTGGTTACCTACAAATTGAGATGTTGTCTGTAACCTTTTTCAAAAAAATATATATTCACCTCATAAATCTCAGCGCTGGACTCTGGGTTCAGGTTGCACCTAACAGTTTTCTTAGTCTCCCTGAATGGCAGCAGTAGTAACTTGCAGTAAAAAAGTGTGATTTGTCCAGAGCTAAATCTGTATCGGTTGACACTGTGGTGAATTAGGAAGACGGTTTGGCTATTTTAGAGGTGATATGTGGGAGATGATGTGTAGTGTTTGTAACCTAGACTCTCAGCCAGACCCTTATATTTACACTTGGTGACGCTTTTCGTATCCTCAGGCAGCACAGACCCATAATCCATAGTCTACAGTGTCAGGTGGACATTTTATCAGGCACATGAAACAAGTCTCATCTTAAAATACTCTGGAGGCATTGATTCTGGGGGAAAAAAAAAAGAAAAAAACTAAAAATGGATTAGAATTAGCCCTTACAATCCTGAGGAGAATAATGATACAAGACAGAAATGTTTCCAAGAAAGACACAAAATAAGGGTCAGGGAGAAAATAGGAAGATTGCTTGGGAGATTGTGTTCTTTATTTTAGCACGTAGAGGAGAAACCATGAGCGAGAGTGCATGATGAGGAGAGTGAGGGTTCCACAGCCCTTCAGACTGCAGTCTGTGACGCAGGATCCTGATAATGCACCTGTATGGTCTCTTCTAGTTTCCAAAGGGAAACCCCAACACCACTCTCTCCTCTGCCTTATTGAACTGTTCCTTTCCTCCACCCACACACTGTGCAATGTGCTGTCCTTCACACTGCTGTCCTTTTTTTTTTTTTTTTTTTACTGTCTGCAGAATTATAATCAATGTCCTGAAGAGCCTGTATCAGCACACTTTGATCAGAGCATCAGGCAGAAATCTGGACCGTAAAGAAAGAATGAGATTTGATTCAGTGGCACGGATGTGGCACTTTGGAAATTCCAAATTTGAGAGTATGGCGTAAAAGGCTGAACTCGTAACCCAATATTAAGATGAAAATATTTAGAAATCGTTATAAACTGAAATAAAAAATTTCAACAGATCTTAGTGAAACAGGAAAAACTACTTTTAAAACTACCCTGTTGACTTGCAAAACAAAAAAAAACAAAAAATAAACATTTCATTTTAAATGGTTATTAATTCTGCTGTGAAAAAACATTTGACAAAAGTTTATCATGGGATTTTGAATACTAGCATTACCAAAATGATGCTACTGTAAATATTGTGATATATCTGTCGTCCATATCAAACTTATATTAAAGATAAGGAAATGTATAGATATATAAGAACATAATACCACTTTTGTTTGTGTTTTCTAATGGTGACAAACAGAAAGGCCTAACTATAATCTAAAAATCTTTATTGTACCAACATGCAGTTGGTAGTTTTGAAAGTCAAAAAAGGAAATGAACTTTTTGGCCCCTGCAACGGTGACTAGTGGATTATAAAGCTACCTTACCTTGCATGGCAGCTGGATTCTCGCGATGTGGGCAGCCACTGGCAGCCAGGGCCGTGGTTTTATTTACCAACATATCGTCTGTTGAGAGTTACCAGATAAACTGATCTGTCTCTGTTGCCCCTCGTGTCTCTCTGAATCCTCCATAAACAGTGTCACTGCATGCACACCAAACCAAACAATCTAACACAATATCTGCGCACAGCAAGAACTGTATCAGCTAATTACACCTCGTTGCCCGTCCCGTCCGACCTCTCAGTTTAGCAGAGCATGAGAGTATCGGAGGAAGTAGACGTCGCTCACCATTTTGCATCTGTTTTACTCGTTTGCTTCCTGTTTAGGGCAGGCAGCGTGCGTGCTTGTCTGGGGAACCCTGGCTACCCTCTGTCTGCATGTGTACCAACAGACGGCTGTAGAGAACATACAAAGTGTCTGCTTTCAGGCGCTATCTGTGCTTCTGGCTGTAAATCTCTGCTGCATTACACACCTCTATTTCGGACACACTAGTGTGTTTGTTTGTCTAACTGTCAGTTTACATCTAATTGTCTCTACATCTCCCTCTGACACCAAACATCCACATTGCCCAGATGCTTCAGCCGCCAAGTCCCAACATGGTTTGGCTGTAACCCTACACCCACCATCAAATGTGTTTGATGTACTTGACTTTGCCCACTGGTCAGGTTTAAGATCAGTAGGTCAGGTAGGTGATAACCAGCACATCATGGCTTTCACTCAATACTGTCTACCTGGCTTGTGTCAGACAGACTCATGTGAGATTAACAAATAGTCAGGAGTTGTGGTTGGCTAACAATAAAGCGCCAGGTGCACATCCTTCAAATCCTGAAAACTGAATCTATTAATATAAGGATGAGTTCAGCCCAAGGGTTTGTGCGGTCTCCAAGTCAGCTTCTCACATGGTTTTATTGGAAGAGATTCCCGCAGTGTGACTCTTGCTAAGACACCGCTCTGTAGTTGCTGATGCACTTGACAGAGAATTTTTATAGGTTTGAGTGCCTTAACAGGGTGGAATGACGGGTCAAGCCATGTAGCGGCAAAGTGCTGGTGTGTTTATCTGCTCCACCAGCCAGTTTGGAAGGTAGCCAAGCATTTTCTCGCGGTATCAAACCTGACTGGTTGAGTCATTGAAATAATCAAGTTTCAGAATCAGTTATGTACATTTGAAGAGTGAAAGGTTTGGTTTCGATAACCATGACTAAATATGTTCATGACAACTTTTTTTCCATGTCGAGACGATGCGAGATGTCATCAAACTCCAATTGTGACCATATCAACATGCAATATTGTCGGCCAAAAAAGATGAAACTAAATTGTAGTTAAAAAAATAAAAACTTTATCAAATTTTCTAACAGAATATTATAGACTGTTTTTTTCCCTGTGCTACACACGCCAGTTGCGTTTTCTACACCGGCAGCACACAGTGAGCACAATCGGGAGGACTCAGAGTAACTCACTAAAGTTAAGTTAACAATGATAACATCAAGGCTTGGGAGAAAGAAAAAAGGTGATATTGTGGCTTGACTGAAATGTTCAAAAATAATCTGATGACTAAAAATAAAACAGTTTTTGACTAAAATAACTTTTAGTCAACTAAAGCTTGAGTATAAAACACAGGAAGAGGTTGAGTACATATGATGAGAACTAACAAGGACATTTAAGTCCCCAGATCCATAAAATACCTTATTTTATTATATTAATGGCTTCCCACAAACGTTACCATGGTCACTTATCGTGAGGATTTGCAATTTGCTAGCAGTTAATCAAAAACCAGATTGCATATATCTGTAAAAATAATAATATCCCTTATTTTTATAGCACTTTCAAGAATGTGTTTACAAAATGATTTGCATATGAACAATTGATAAAGATAAAGAAATTAGATTCTCTGCAACTTTGAGGCCAAGGCTCTGTGTCTGCATGCACCTGAACCCCTGATCTCTCTCAGTCCTCCTTCGGGCTCTCTTTGTCTTTTTGATCTTTTCCACAGAGGTAGAGTGATTGAAGCAGAGTAAATCTGCCATGCAAGACTGTGGCTGTAGAAATAGATGGAAGCCACCGGGAAGGACTGCTGTATAACATTGGGGCACATATCCTCTACGACTGTCATTCGATCGCACATCTTGTCCCGGAGCAATGAGTCACTCGGTTACTTCAGTCTGCTTTTAGACACCCACAAGCTCAGTCCTATCTCCTTAATGGGGACTGCAGTCAGAGTCTGTATGCACTGTCCTCAAAACATGGCCAGTTTAGCCCATTTTAACCTTCTTCTCGGCCCAGTCCAGATGAGCTTTTTCTGAGACCTTACAACTTCTCTGCAGTGATGCCCGGTCTCAGAACAATTTATAATTAGTCCTGATAAACAAAGATCCATGTTGTCGTAGTGCAACATGGATCAAGTGCAAGTTGTGTGAGTGGTAGATGTTGTCAGTGTACGGAGGAGGTGGGAAAGATATTCTACCACTTTGTTTTAACACGATGGAGAACTTGAGATGTAGAGATTTTGCTCGAAAGTCATGCTTCTATGCTCCATGTATAGTGTGTATTGTATATTCAAGGAACACTTGAGGTGCATATCGAGTGGTGTTGCTCGTGTCTGCAGTGAAGGAGAGAGGGCACATTGCTCCACTTTCCACAGTGCAAAACAGGGAACACGAGGACAGGACAGAGGAGACATTTCAAGGCTGAGGAAAGATAGATGATAGCCCAGCCAAGGGAAGAGGGCACACCTTTCAGCCAAAGAAACACTAGAGGCCTCTGGGTATAAGAGAGGAGTAGATATTATGAGGTCACTGATCTGCATCACTTTCCATTTTCCTGCTCTGTGCCATAAACATAGACATGCAAACTCCTGCGCTGCCTCTGTTTAAAGTGCCTGCCTATTCACTGTAAGTCATGGCACATCGGTGGTGCTCACCAGGGCAGACGGCGAGCAGGTGAAGAAGAGAGAATGATTCATTAGTTGTTAGGTGAGAGGGGGGAAAAATCAGGAATATGTACAGAACCGTAGAGAGGAATATTATTCAGGTTAAGTGATGGATGCACTTGTGTAATGACTGAGTTGAATGAACAGCTGAGAATGTTGAGTGTCAGGTGTGGGTTTCACAGGGGAAGGTGTTTATCACCAGGCTCTGGAGGGTCCGGGCATTGACCAGGAGCAACACATTACTGTCCGTTAGACTTCTGCTTGTGGAACTGAGTTGCATGTATCTATTGTGCCAGCCCTTGCTGAGAGGAACTGACATTTGGAG
The DNA here is from genome assembly GCA_943593645.1 of Bovichtus variegatus. Lineage (NCBI taxonomy): Eukaryota > Metazoa > Chordata > Actinopteri > Perciformes > Bovichtidae > Bovichtus > Bovichtus variegatus. The sequence goes on along the minus strand of CALSCE010009465.1, from coordinate 4,280,880 downwards.
ATTATTTGGCCTACTTCCCGACAAGCATGACATGCTTTTTTTATTTTATAGGATTTTTAAGAACATTAACCACAAATTGTGTTACTGCTCAACATTTTACAAAAGCCTTTTGAATTTCAGATTTTTTAATGGATTTGTTTTTTTTTACTCTAGGCAGCCATTGTTTAAAAAAATATATATTTTTTGTTTCTGTATTATATGAACCAATCAATCAGCAGACTCTTGAGAATTGTTTTAGTTGTGTTGTCCATCACAGAGAGCATCATGTCTTCTTTTATTTGTGTATGGCAGTGGAGTTTAGGTGCAAATCAATTTGAAAAGTCTCCCTTCATTGCGTTTACCTTACAATGACATAACTTTGACAGAAATGTATGCACACTTAACGTTCACTGCGATGGATTGCATATGTAAAGTAATTTTGCTAATTGATGTCCGTACAGTGTGGACATAACAGTAAGAAAATGCATCAAAACATTTTTATCAGTACAGCATGGTTTGCAAAACCATCAGCAGCAATGGAAATGATTAATGGATTATAGTATATGGGATAAAAACATATTTATTTTATTTATTTATTCAAAATAAACTAACTTCGGGATAAACCCCTTGAAATGCACCATCTTGTTTTTAGTCATTGTGCACTGTACAGCAAGAGCCTGTTTTCATTTTATTACATCTTTTTCTATTATGTGCTGTTGGCAAGTTTTCTATTTCTGCACTCCTTATGAAGCATGTCACTTTAGTCAATAAAAGGTCAGTATTATAAACAACAATGCCAAGCCAAGCCAGTTTTATACAAGAAGTGCTAAAAAAACACAAAACGGTGTGTACTAACATTTGAAAAAGCAGGCGTAGCAAGAACAAGCAGCAGCAGAAATCTAAGGGTAATAAGTGTGTGGTTTGAAAGTAATAAATAAAAAGTGAAAGGCCAGTGAATACAATTGTTTGTTTGTGTATTGAGTGCAGGAAGACCAGGTGGTTTTGCAGTGCACTGCCTCCGTCCTGAAGGAGCAGCAGATTAAGCTGTGTCTGTCCTGCGAGGGCTTCGGGAACCGTCTCTGCTTCCTGGAAACCACATCCAATGCTCAGGTAAGATGCTGCTGTCCTTCCTCCCTTTCGTCTGTCCTGTTCTTTATGTAACCCTGTTTTTATCAACTGTGTTTGTGCAGAATGTACCCCCGGATCTGGCCATATGTAGTTTCGTGCTGGTGCAGTCCCTGTCGGTCCGCGCTCTGCAGGAGATGCTGGCCAACACGGTGGAGATGACCGAGGTAGGACTCAAAAACAGGAATAAAGAAATGAGTCATAGTAGAATACATGGAAAAGGGATGGAGACGTGACAATTTTTTTTTTTTTTTGCAGAGATGTGAGAGATCGAGTAGGTGCTTTAGCAGAATTTTGCTTTTGAATGAGAAATAGAGTGAACTGACTGAAAAAGAATGTTTTTAGTTTTTTTACAATTTATTTTACTGCGCCTATCTCCTATCCCTCTCACTGTCACAGGACTGAATTCTTTCAATTTCAATTGGGATTGCTGATAGATTCCAATCTGACTTTGTTGACAGATTTGCTTAAGTATGCTATTTTTTTAGTTTAGTATTCCTCAATACCTTTTTACTGAGAGGAACACTACGACGTCTTTGGAAATATGTATTTCTGCTGTTTCAGAATTACATAAGAAAATGAACACCAGTTTAATCTCTCTGATTAGCTTGCTGTCTAACAAGATACAACATGTAAATAAGACTGTTTTGGAGTTATTTGAATGCATATTGTTTTATGTGTTTCATCAACTGATTATAATTTTTAAAAATATGTAAAAAAATTACATAACAGTACTCAAACCTGCACCAACTGCAAACAGCACCAATATGTCAGTCCATGTATTAGAGTATTTGGGTTTGTTGTCACGTTCCAGTTCTGTGTTTTCTGTTTTTTTATTTTTTAGTGGGACTACCTTTTTGTTTAAATATAGATCGCAGATTGGGCCTTTTAAAAATAAATGCAAAACTCTCGTTTGTCCATCTTAAAGCATACTGTCCATCATGATCCTAAAGTCGATGTGTGAGCACCATAGATGGACTACTTTGCTTTTATTTTATTATACATTTTTACTTGTTATCTTCCCTCCTTGCTCTCTGCCAAGCAGGCAGTCGATTTGGACCAATGGGTATGTCTGTTAATGTCTTTTTTCCTGTAACGTGTGTCCCAACCACCCTGGCAACTGTCCTTGTTCCTGTCCTGTTGCCCACACTGGGTGTGTTATTGAATGACATAGTGCTGTATCATTCACACGTCTTGATTCATCTCTGTTTAGCCCTCACCCTGAGGTGGTGATCACTCTGTACACTAGTCATTGATGTCTAGCTACAGTAACTGATGGGGTCCATGTAAACAGTTCATTGTCTTCAGATTAATCTTTTATGCTGATACCTAAAACCGCATAGTTACTAGACAGATTTAAAAAAAAAAGCTTCATTGAAACATTTGTTTAAAATTGGCTGAATCTGCAGTTTAAAAGCTAGTGTGAAGGCTGTAGTGAACACTATTTTATGTACTTATGTACTTTTTTCCAATAAGTACACCTGTATCTGATCTGTTAGGACAAGGTGTCGCAATGCATCATTCATTTGCATTACATGCAGAAATATCTGCAGCACATTTATCCTCATGCCCTTCATTATAAATATTATGTTACCTCACCTTGCTTGATGTAACTTTTGTTTCAGCACATTGTTCTTTGTTAGTTTGTATCGTCTTTGACGATATGTAAAAGTTTAATATGGCAAAAACATTGTTGTTTGGTTGTGTACTTTTCTTTTCCATTGGATAACTTGCCAATGATATCCTGATATATTTGCAGCCATCTAAGCAATTTAGGTTTGATGCAACTCCCTCTTAATCAGCGAGCAGGCCTTTGTAGGCCCCAAACTTTGCATCAGCGTTCAACAATCATTTAGAGAGAAATTCACCAACGTATTTATCAATTTACCAACCGACGCACCCTCAACCACCCAGAGTGTATGGCAGCCACAAGACTTATTATGTTTTTAGTGTAACTCACTTTTCTTGCCTTAATTATGATACAACTATAATTTAATTCAAACAGTTGATGCCCATCCTCTGGGGTTGTCAACAGGCACTCTAGGATATGTGGGAAATCTAAAACTGAAAAAGTATCCGAGGCAAGTTAAGGGAAAGTGGGTGCACCAATTTATAGTATTCAATGTCACATTTAATGAAATATAATAATTCAATGTACAAAGATGGATGTGTCACTCCCACCAGACCGAGAAAGCATCAGTGCCTGTAAACTCAGGTCTTAACCCACTTCTAAGGTGACGTCTGTTCCACTAGCTTTCAGTTCTATTATATACTATTTTCCAATATTTCTTGAAAATCATGTTAATGTGCTTTTTGTCCATACTCTAGCTAACGTTTTTATACCAGTTTACAGGACAAAATGTGAGCTGGTTGTTAAAACCAAGATGAAACGACAAAGATTTTGTTAATATTTAACTACAGCTCCTGGGAATATTAGTCACACGTACGCATTGAAAACGCCAGCTAGCACGCACAATAGTGGAGACTGATTTAGCCGAGATTGTGGACAGAAAATTACATATTTCATCTTATTTTAAGGCCATGATTTAAATGGCCTCTCAGGAGTTGGAATATGTGGATGAACCAGGCCTTTCTAATGGTGAGCAGTAGGATGGGAATAGCGTGGCATGCAGGACAGTGAAGGGGAGGATGGGGAAACCGGACACCCCCAGAGCTCTGGACAGGCCTATCTCCCTCCTAACACACACACACACACACACACACACACACAATCACACACCACCACCTGTCCTAACCAGGGGCTAATGGGTTAATGCTACCACTTGACATACCTGCCCCTGCCTCATCCTAGTGGATTATGGGTGCTTAACCCTACAGAAAGGCTTAGCATTATCTTCCTGTTGCCTGGTATAAAAGGTTGTTTTGGCTAGTCTATCTATAACTGTTGCAGTAACTGTGCTTTCTTGTTGCATCATTGCTGGATGTTGAGAAAAGGTAGGATGGATTATGTTTGCCTTTGTGTGAAATTATAATCTGTGGTGACTGGATTCAAAACTTTAAATTTGTTTTGCTTTGTCATTCAGATCATTGTGACACCTTCTCTGAGAATGATGATTTATAGCATAACATTGTCCCATTTCAATATCTCTTCACTGCTTTCTTATTGATGTGGTTCTTGTTATGTTATGTTCTTGTATTTGCATACGAATGGACCCCAACATGTTCTGTACAGTATTTGTTTTGGGGAAAAGAAAAAAGTCATTGTTCAGTGATGTGGAGCTGTTAATTGATATTGCTTGATAACTATTGTCCACAAATGACTCTCTAAAGTATTCTTTTCAGGGATGTTGCAATGATAAACCTTTGACACGCACTCAAATTGTAAATTGCCATAATATACCCTTTATACAGCAGACATTTTCACTCGCCAAGTTAAAACAAGCACAGGTGTCGTTAATAACATTAACAATAGGCCCATTACATTCCATTTCCAGTAAGCCACGTCAGTGAGGGAGCATGCAACACTAGAACTGACTCAACTAAATGGAAAGGAGCCATCTTTAATGTTATATTCCATCTGTGCTTTTCCTGCTTTGACAAGTCTAATTGTGTGCCGTGAAAAGGGTCTATTGTTTACATTCACTTATGCCAATACGTCTTATCTGTCCCATTCTAATCGTTCCTGTTTGTCCATCGCTAAAATAAAACGAGAGTAGATACGTTTTATTTGTCCCCAAAGGATATGCAGTCTCGACAAACAAAAAGTGTCAGTGCAAGTTGATGAAGATATGTTGTGATTACAGTTTGGACTCTTCCTGATGTGCTCCTCTGGACCTTCTACAATATATCCTTGTTTTCCTCCCTCTCTGATCAAGGCATATTTGAAGTGTATAGTCGTTGTTGTCCGGCTCATCTGTTAAATATCTATACATCTTCTTCCCCTCCAGTCGTCTCAAGGTGGAGGTCATCGTACCTTACTGTACGGTCATGCCATCCTTCTGAGACACTACCACTCAGGCATGGTAAGACTGCATCCAAAGTTTGTTTGAAGAAAATAATAAACAAAGGATGTTTTAGTTCCAGTTTATTTATTATTGTAGAACTTCGTAGTTTTTTTTTTTCTCTGCATTTTGGCAAAGTTGTGGTCTTTCCCCCCAGTACCTGAGCTGTTTGACTACGTCTCGGTCACTCACGGACAAGCTGGCCTTTGATGTGGGCTTACAAGAAGATTCCACTGGTAAAAACGAATGCTCCTATCCAAGCCTGCATTTAACTGATTACTGAAAGTCATTATGTTTTTAGTAGTATTCTTAAATTGTTTCTTGGGAGTTTAATACAATGTTGAATTTTGCTGAGTCGGCCATCTTGAACTCTTGGCACACATGTCAGTCAGCAGGGCATTTTGCAGTTAAAAATATCAATATTGTAATGGTTACTGTGAGGGAGCAGTAAGTTATAAATTATTTGTTTGTTGTTTCAATACACTTTGGATGATGATGCATATAACAGTTTCATAATCTCTGTGGGGAAACTCTGTTGTTTGCTCTTCTTCTTGCAGGTGAGGCATGTTGGTGGACCATTCATCCAGCCTCCAAGCAAAGGTCAGAAGGTGAAAAGGTCAGGGTGGGTGACGACCTCATCCTTGTCAGTGTATCCTCTGAGAGATACCTGGTAAGCCTCCTCCTCCTCCGTCCACTTTGCTGTTACACAAAGATTTCGACGTGTACAAGCTGTGCTGAACTCGATCTTGTCTTCTGTCCTCAGCACTTGTCCTACGCCAGTGGGGATCTGATGGTGGATGCCTCCTTCATGCAGACTCTGTGGAACATGAATCCAATTACTTCTGGATGTGAACTAGCTGAGGGTACAAACCTGCTTTAAACCTTTTGCTCTACACAATTAATATACTCACATATTTCAAAACACCAACTGTGAGCATGGAGAACATTTGAAGATGATATTGGGTGTGATCAGAAATCATGTCGTTTAGAATTAAGGTGAGACACTACAGGGATGCATGCACTTTTAACATTTTAAGAGTTTGGGCTATTTTGCTTCCATTACATGTCTTATTTCACACTAGTGAAACTAGTTCCTACTCTCACCTATGGTCATGAAGGTTGGGTCATGACCGAAAGGACGAGATCGCGGGTACAAGCGGCCGAAATGGGTTTTCTCAGAAGGGTGGCTGGCTTCTCCCTTAGAGATAGGGTGAGGAGTTCAGTCATCCGAGAGAAGCTCGGAGTAGAACCGCTGCTCCTTTGCGTAGAAAGGAGCCAGTTGAGGTGGTTCGGGCATCTGGTAAGGATGCCCCCTGGGCGCCTCCCTAGGGAGGTGTTCCAGGCACAGCCAGCTGGGAGGAGACCTCGGTGAAGACCCAGGACGAGGTGGAGAGATTATATCTCCACACTGGCCTGGGAACGCCTTGGGGTCCCCCAGTCAGAGTTGGTCAACGTGGCCCGGGAAAAGGAAGTTTGGGGCCCCCTGCTGGAGCTGTTGCCCCCGCGACCCGACCCCGGATAAGCGGTTGAAGATGGATGGATGGATGGATGGAAAGAAAACATTCAAAATACACATTTATTATTTGTTATTTTATTTGTCTATTTGCGTTTGTAGATTTCTCCTAAATTCAATAAAAGTTGGCATAAGGTAATGCCTCATTTGCATATTTAAACAGAATTTCAGAAAAGTTGTAATATAAAGAAAATCATTGTCTTCATTTAAGTTTTCTATTGCAAAATGTATGGAATTTTACAATACATATCTTTAAAGGCCGTTTTCTCAAAATGAGTTGTTCTTATACTTTCTCATAATCTCCACTTCAGTAACACTAACATACACCAAACCTTCCAGTTGCAGTCCTATCTTATCTTGATTTGTTCATGTGTCGTTGACAGCCGGATTTATATCACATTTTATTCTTTAAAACTTGATTGAAAAATGTATTTTTTTCACACTCATTGTGGTGTGTATTCCTGCTCTCAGGCTTTCTGACAGGAGGTCATGTCCTCAGGCTGTTCCACGGCCACATGGATGAGTGTCTGGCCATCGCTACACCAGAGGAAGGAGAGGAGAAGCGCAGGTGAGAGGAAGGTGACGTGCAGTGTTTCTGAGCAGCACAATATCCTGTCAATCTGATACCATATGATGGATGTGTTTCTGCCCCGACTCTGCTGCAGGGTGGCTCACTATGAAGGTGGTGCTGTGTGCAGTCAGGCTCGATCCCTGTGGAGGTTGGAGCCTCTCAGAATCAGGTGATTGTCCCCTCAAGGCATTTACATAACACATTTAAATTTGTGCCAGATATAGTTGTTGACAGATTTTATTTTGTGAGTGGAGTATTTTCTTTCCCTATATAGTTATTGAAACTTCGCAACATCAGCAGAAACATTAGCATTATTGGCAGAACTTCTTACTTCAGTTTTTCTAGTTGCATTTTGCCTTTATTTAGTTGACAGCTAGCAGTTGAAAAAAGTTGAATAAATAAATAGAAGATGCAATGCAACTAAAGTCCTCAATCATAATCATTTACATTTACATGTAAACCTCTGGGTCACCAGGTTAAAGTTTTGAACAACAAACATTGGAGAGGGAAAAGACTTTTTGATAATGTGCTGTTTTTTTCTCCACTTCCTTCCTGCAGCTGGAGCGGTAGCCACATGAAGTGGGGGCAGTCTTTCCGTATTCGCCACATCACCACAGGCCGGTACCTGTGTATGGATGAGGAGAAGGGTCTGTTGGTGGTCGACCCAGAGAGGGCCAACACCAAACTTTCTGCTTTCTGCTTCCGTGCTTCAAAGGTCAGAAATAACATTTTGAGCTTCTCTGGACTCTTGCCTTTGGTTTCTGTCCATCTATTATGGATTTTTTTCTCTCACTAACTTCTCTATGATTTTCTCCCACCCCTCTTTTCCTCCTGGTTCCCCTGAGCAGGACAAGGTGGAGGTGGCTCAGAAGCGTGATGTTGAGGGGATGGGCATTCCAGAGATAAAGTATGGAGAGTCCATGTGCTTCGTCCAGCATGTGTCCACAGGCCTGTGGCTCACGTATGCCGCCCTGGATGCCAAAGCTGCTCGTTTGGGGATGATGAAGAGAAAGGTTAAGATCTACTCTGGAGATCAAAATAAGTGTTATAACTGTCTCAATGTAGCAACAAGAATTAGAAGAATTTGTCTTGAGGTTGCTTGGCTGAAGCTCTGTGTGGTTTAATGATTTTGAAAAGTCAAACATAATGATAAAAAAATATATAATACTGATGGGGTGGGGGGCGGGGTAAGCGGGGTTTATATATTTGGGATATGTTAGATAATTTAAAGCTCTTACCAGTATCTTAAGGACAAGATAAACGTATTTGTTTAGCTGTTAAATGACATCCTCCAGAAACAAACCTCGTCTGAGAAGGACAGAGAGAACTGGGCGATACCATCCGTAATATAATTATGCTGTCCGTGTCTCCAGGTCATTCTGCACCAGGAGGGTCATATGGACGACGCCCTAACTGTGTCCCGCTCCCAAACTGAAGAGTCTCAGGCTGCTCGAATGATTTTCAGCACTATGGGCCTCTTCAGGCAGTTCAACAAGTATGTATTTACATGTTCTTAAGGACAGGATGTCGTGATGTTTCTTTGAAAACAGTAGTACTGGCATGAGCTAGACCTTACCTGACATCTTCAATATGCTCTCATTTGTTTATGGTACCATAATTTGATCTGAAACATTAAAAAAAAACTTTTACATTGTACATTTGTTGCGGATTTGTTTGTGATCTTCCAGGGGTTTGGACTCTCTCAATGGGAAGAACAAGTCACCAGGGGCTGTGTCGCTGCCTCTGGAGGGGGTCATCCTCTCTCTTCAGGATCTCATCTTCTACTTCCGTCCTCCCGAGGAGGAACTGGAGCACGAGGAGAAGCAGACCAAACTTCGCTCCCTCCGCAACCGGCAGAACCTCTTCCAGGAGGAGGTAATCTGCATGCTGCCTGCAAAGCCTCACACACCCTCAGACTTTCCATATCTATTGATTTGTTCTGTCTGTTCCTATAACTATAATAAATTCAATATGCAAAGGGAAACTTCCACTTTGGCATCATTGAGAACATGTTAACCTTTTTTTATTAATATTTGTTACCGTAAAATCACATGCACTTATAGTTGTTTTTATCACTTGGTAAGACATTTTGCTAACTTACATTTATTCCCTGGAAGCTAACCATACCCTCCACCACAGTTACCCTAATCTACCAAATCACACGTATTAACCTAAGTGGACAAGCTCACACACATATGCTTTATTGCTATATTTGGGGAGACAAATATATAAGTGTTCGATCCTAACTCAAACCATCACAGGGTCAAATCTTACCCCAACTTTTGATTAACCTTAATAAATAACTCTAATTCTAATCTTAACCCTAAAACCACAATACTGCCACCAACAACATCAGCAACAAAATAGCATTAAAATGATGTATGCACCCTTTTGTTTCGGTTTTCTTTCTCAGGGAATGATCACCATCGTGCTGGAGTGCATCGACCGCCTGAACGTGTACAACACTGCTGCCCACTTTTCTGAATTTGCCGGGGAGGAAGCTGCAGAGTCCTGGAAGGAGATTGTCAATCTCCTTTATGAGCTGCTGGGTAAAACTCATCACTATAAAGTACAAATTAAATGCTATCTGTACTGAATAAAGTAACCTTATTTCCCTCTGTGTGTCTCCACTGAACAGCTTCTCTGATCAGGGGGAACCGCTCTAACTGCGCGCTGTTCTGTGACAACCTGGACTGGCTGGTCAGCAAGCTGGACCGTCTGGAGGCCTCTTCAGGTATCGGATGTGCCTCACTTGAGTAATGGCTTTCAAGGCTTGGCTGAACCTACTGTAGTTATTAGATACAGCTTCCACTTTTATACTGCGCTAATGAGATCATAAGACACAAATCTCTGTCACCCAATGTCTAGGCTGAAGACTAAACATGATTTGAATAGAAATATCCTCTGAATTGATATATGTGTTCACTTTGATACGAGGTGTTGTTATAGTTCATTTTAAGACATTTTATTTCTTTTAAACCATATTTTTAATAATGACTTCTTATGTACTAGCTTTACAAGTGCATTATAACTGTTACTGATGTTAAAAAATGCTAAGAATTGATCATATTCCTCCTGTCTATACATTTAGGTATTCTTGAGGTGCTGTACTGTGTGCTAATTGAAAGCCCTGAGGTTCTGAACATCATCCAGGAGAACCACATTAAATCCATCATCTCTCTCCTGGATAAGCATGGAAGGAACCACAAGGTTTGTCTTTTCCCACTGCCAGTAACAGGAGTGGGAAGTAACTTTAGCCTGCAGCAAATTAATTGAATCCAGTTATCAGAGTTGCCTACTTAACCACACACTTTTGCAGGTGGTGATTTGGGAAGTTATAATATCCTGAGATCATATTAGGCTCATGAAAACACTTCTCGATTCTGAAATTTCCTTTAGCAATTGTAGCCAGTGGACGACAGTGTGAGCCGTCCACTCTGCCACATTTAAACATAGAGGTGATAGTAATCTCAATCTCGGTCCTGCCTTTAGGTCCTGGATGTCTTGCGCTCTCTTTGTGTGTGTAATGGTGTAGCTGTGAGGTCCAACCAGAACCTCATCACTGAAAACCTGCTCCCGGGTCGTGACCTGTTGCTGCAGACCAACATTGTAAACTATGTCACCAGGTACTTGAACTGATGTTAAGTTGTTCTACAATACAAAAGGTGCAGACTGTTAGTTGTCAGGGTCTTTTCTGTTTTTTAACTTGACTAAAGTCATCAACCACTCTGTCGAATGTCTGTTGTCTGTAAAAGTTGATGTTGATTTTTCTCTTCTGTGCTCAGTGTAAGACCCAACATCTTCCTGGGTACATGTGAGGGGTCCACGCAGTTTAAGAAATGGTACTTTGAGATGATGGTAGACTATGTGGAACAATTTGTGACGGCGCAGGCCAGCCACCTTCGTGTGGGCTGGGCTATGACCGAGGGCTACAGCCCCTACCCTGGAGGAGGAGAAGGCTGGGGAGGTAACGGTGTGGGAGATGACCTCTACTCCTATGGCTATGATGGACTAGATCTGTGGTCAGGTAAGATGGTCCCCCTAACTTATTTACTAAACTGTTTTCCATGAGGCTGCATGTCTTGTTACATGACTTGCTTGCTCTCTGCTCTGCCGTTCAGGTACGGTTCCCCGCCAGGTGGCTTCGCCCAGCGCACACACCCTGGCTGCAGACGATGTCATCAGCTGCTGTCTGGATCTTAGCGTGCCCAGTATCTCCTTCCGGATTAACGGTCACCCAGTTCAGGGCATGTTTGAAAACTTCAATGTGGACGGCCTCTTCTTCCCTGTCATCAGCTTCTCTGCTGGAGTCAAGTAAGTACAAAATAAAAACGGTTTAAAAAAAGTTTCTTTATATTTAATTAGTACGACAGTAGATCAATATTATTCCAATGCAGAAACACAGGCTCAGAAGCAGATTTAACAGGTTGCTTTTAAAATTATGTGACTTTATAACAATTTGTGCCCTACTAATGTAGGAATACACACACACAGAATGGAAAAGTAATAATTGTAAAAAATAATAATAAAAAAGTATTTAACTTTTACCTTCCCAGCGTTTCCAGTTTGTATTATTGTTGCTGACGCAAAGAAGACACGTCTTATTTTTATACATTCCTTTAATGACAGATGTTAGGACCTGGACACTTATTTTTACTTTTCTGCATTTACTGCAGTCCGAGGCATTAATTTAAATCCAGTGACAGATGAGACTTCAGTCTCTCTCTGTTTGAACAAACATTGCTATGAAAAATAGTGTTAGCAAATCATCTGATGTCAAATCATGTCATGAGAAGAGATGAGGAGTTTTGTTTTGAAACAAAATTTTGAACTGAGCCATGTTGGTTTTTAAAAAGCTGACTTTTCAGAATGAAACAGATCACTTTTTCCGTTTTCCTCAGATCCCACTACTAAAAATGTAGCGACTTATTCAGACCATCAGGGAAAAAGCGAGATATATTTTTAAATATACTATAATGTAATTAATTCCAAATGCTGCTCTCAATAATCGCAGTCCACGTCTCTGTAGCCATTTCATTTGGAAATCAACATATACTTCATATTGATAGGTTAAAGCAAAAAACTGTCCTGTATTTTACATGACTAAATTAATTTAAAACCTTTAAATAATCCCTCAAATAATCCCTCTAAAACCTACAGAGTCATGTCCCCCCAGAGGAGGTTTTACAGCTGCTGCGTGTAATGATCCCTCACAGTGCTGAGACGGGGCTAATGGTAAATTGACTGATGAGAGCACACAGGCTCAGGAATTGGCACAGAGATTTAATCAATGTTGTCTTTATTATGAGTCTTATAAAGATCAAGGAAATGTTGCCATTAGGATTTAAGTAGTAGATAAAGAAAACTCTGTGTCAAATAGATAAAGATTTTGATTGACACCGTTTCCGTCACCTCAGGGCTCGGTTCCTCCTCGGTGGTCGTCATGGAGACTTCAAATTTATGCCCCCGCCTGGCTACGCCCCGTGCTACGAGGCTCTGCTGCCGCGTGAGAGGATGCGTATTGAGCCCATAAAAGAGTACAAGCACGACTTCCAAGGTGTGCGCAACCTGCTGGGTCCCACGCTGTCCCTCACACACACCTCGTTCACCCCCTGCCCTGTGGACACTGTTCAGGTAAAAGCCCCAAACCTAAAATCTGAATTTGATCATGTCATTAGAGCATCTGCTTTATGAGTTTCTTTGTGTTTGCTGACTTTCCTTTGGCGTATAGATTGTGTTGCCTCCCCACTTGGAGCGTATCCGAGAAAAGCTGGCAGAGAATATTCACGAGCTCTGGGCGGTCACCCGTATTGAGCAGGGCTGGACCTATGGGAGTGTGAGTATAGACTCAGCACTGCAATGCACATTCAACAGTAGAAAAGTATAGATTTGACAACCATTTGGAGCTCTTGATTAATGTGGGAGTAATATTTCAAAATGCTACTGTATGAAAAATTAAGACTGTAGTTCATTGTTTGATAAAGAGGCCACGTATGTGACTTCTCAAAAAAAAATGGACTTGTGTGATATAAAAAGTCTCAATTGATTTTCTTCAGTATGAGAACACTGATTTCAAATATCTCTGGTAAAAATGCAGAGATTTAGTGGAGGATAAACACATGACTTGAGTGATCTATCAACCAGATGTATGTAACACAAGGATAGGGTCTGTTGAGGCAAACAAACATACATTATTGTAAAGTAGTTATTTATTTTGACTATTGAGTGACCTACCGTCATCTTCCTCCACAGTTCAGGGATGACAACAAGAAACTCCACCCTTGTCTGGTGGACTTTCAGAGTCTCCCTGAACCAGAGAGGAACTACAACCTGCAGATGTCTGGCGAGACTCTCAAGTGAGTTTGCAATATCATTTTTATAGAGGTTTCAGTTTGAGAGATGAGAGTGTAAGAGGAGTATTTTTAAAGTCCTTGGACACAATTGTTGATGCCTGTGTCCTTGGTCCCCCTCAGGACTCTCCTGGCGCTGGGTTGCCACGTTGGCATGGGTGATGAGAAAGCAGAGGAGAATCTCAAGAAGATCAAGCTGCCCAAGACGTATGGCGACAAGATATTTCTGTTTATGCAAACTCTCTACATTATCTTTTATGTATATCTGAACATGAATTTCCATCTTTCCTCCAGCTATGTGATGAGTAATGGATACAAGCCTGCCCCCCTTGACCTCAACCATGTCAAACTGACACCAAACCAGAACCAGCTTGTAGAAAAACTGGCAGAAAATGGGCATAATGTTTGGGCAAGGGACCGGGTACGACAAGGATGGACCTACAGTATTGTGCAGGTATCCATTTCCAATCCTTAATAAATACTTTTTTTTTTTTTTTTTCTAAAGGTCTGGTGAGTTTAATTACTTTTTATTAACTAAATGATCTAAACTTAAGACCATGTCCATTTATACAGGTATGCTCACATTTAGGCTAAGCTCTGGTGCCATTCCAATTTTGTAATGCTTTTTTGTAAATAAATTATACAACTAGTCACACTTTTCTTGTTTTATAATAAGTCCTATTCTGTTACGCTTCTCAGGACATCTTGAATAAGCGAAACCCTCGTCTGGTACCTTACAACCTGCTGGACGAGAGAACTAAGAAAACCAACCGAGACAGTGTTAACAACGCTGTCCGCACCCTCATTGGCTATGGCTACAACATTGAGCCTCCAGATCAGGAGAGCTGTAAGTGTGTTTATTTAAGCCAGAATATCATTGACATCTCCAATTTCTCCTTTTTACTTAATCTTATCCATCATCTTTTCCGTCTTTCCCTGCAGCTGGCCATGGCCTCGAGAACACCCGCGGGGACAAGGTACGCATCTTCAGGGCAGAGAAGTCGTATGCTGTCACCCAAGGGAAGTGGTACTTTGAGTTTGAGGCTGTAACCACGGGGGAGATGAGAGTGGGCTGGGCACGTCCTAGTGTCCGCTCTGACAATGAACTGGGAGCAGATGAACTGGCCTACGTCTTTAACGGAAATAAGGTCAGTCCGCATCTTTAGTTCACCTTAGCTAAATCAATGTCAGTCCAGTGTAAAGTTCAGACTGGGAAAATCAAGTGTTATCAATGTCAAAACAGACCATAAGCTGTGTACATTTCTCTCTAAAAACCTTTCAAAACTGTTTAAATATGAGCAGATAAGACGTGGATCCTTTACAGTGAATCCACTCTTTACTTTCGCCTCAAACATGAGGCTTGATAATAAACCAAATTTCAGTGATATCATGACTTTTTTTATTTTTATTTTTGCATAGTTTTAGTGTTGCCTGACTGAACGTTGACCTTACTTTCTCCAAGTCCAAAATGGCATCAAACCTAGTCTAAGTAGTCAGAAAGGATAACTTTAGCACACATGGCCTGACATTGAAGTCTCTGTTTTAATTTTTTTAATGGAAATTGGAAGTAGTATCTTATGGATAATTGATTGATGTAACCCTTTCCAGGCTCAAAGATGGCATGTTGGCAATGAACCCTTTGGTCGCCAGTGGCTCTCTGGTGATGTGGTTGGTTGCATGATTGACCTGACTGAGATGAACATCATGTTCACTCTCAACGGAGAAATGTTGATCAGTGACTCGGGCTCGGATATGGCGTTCAAAGACATCGAAATTGGGGAAGGTAAGAGTCATTTTACCTTATGTGATCAGCATTAGTAGCAGTTACGGAAAGGAAGTTGATCTTGACATAAAACTTGTTTGGCATAAATCGATACTTTATTTTGTAAAAGATATTAGCACAACTGCACTGCAATCAGAAAATACTTTTACCAATAACTTTCCTGTGGTTTTATCACTCAGGTTTTATACCAGTGTGTGCCCTGGGCCTGTCTCAGGTTGGAAGGATTAATCTTGGGCAGAACGTCAGCAGCCTGCGCTACTTTGCCATTTGTGGCCTGCAGGAGGGATTTGAACCTTTTGCCATCAATATGAAGCGAGACATTACCATGTGGTTCAGTAAAAGTTTGCCCCAGTTTGTGCCTGTACCCAACGATCACAATCATATTGAGGTAATCACTCAGTGACACTTTTAATGTTTGTTGAATCTAGATATTTAAAACCAGATCATTTATTTATGTTTAAACCTGTTGTGTCCCAGGTCTCCCGTGTGGATGGGACTGTGGACAGCGCCCCCTGTCTAAAGCTGACCCATAAGACCTTTGGCTCGCAGAACGCCAACACCGATATGATGTTCCTCAGACTCAGCATGCCCATCCAGTTCCACGAGACTTTCAAGATCACAGCAGGCGCAACCCCTCTCACCCGTGCCCTCACCATACCCGAGGAGGAAGTGATAGTGGTGGAGCCCGACTCAGAGTTTGAAGTTCTGAAGAAATCTGCCGGCCGCAAGGAGCAGGATGATGAAAAGAAGGAGCCGTCTGTAGCTAAGGAGATCTCCATGGAAAATGAGAAGGACACAATGTCAGAAAAGGGAAAGAAAAAAGGGTAAGGGTGGCAGGTTGTTTCTTTAGGAGGAGAGGGTCAAGCCTGCAGAGCATTAATGGTGAAGATTATTATGGAAAGAATTCATCTATGTTCTCAGTATAAGACAAAACATGTGTCAAAGAAGAGCATCCCATGCATCCTAATTGAAACTCTGTGGAGTTGCTCAATTTGCTATTCATTTAAAACTTGATATCAAACGACAAACATACTCCTAAACACGGCACACACAGTAAGTCCACCTTTCGGCAACAACTCGACTCATCTCAACAATAGACCGTTTTCCTCTTTTGTTGCTTTTACCTTGTTCTCGTAAAAGCGTGCTGTTGCTTGTGCTACATGCAGTTCACTGATATTACATTATGTGGTTTCAGATTAGTACTTCTAGAATGACCTCGAAATCATTTAGCAGTGAGTTAAGCTGCCTAGTGCAGCCTTAAGATCTAACTTTCCAAATATATGTTATCTTCTGTTGACATTAGATTCTTCTCCAAGGCCAAGAAGGTGGCCATGACACCTCTCTCCCCTCCTCCTGCCCCTCCAACAGTGCCACGTTTGGTGGAAGATGTGGTTCCAGATGACAGAGATGACCCTGAGATCATCCTGAATACCACCACTGTAAACTAAACATTATCCTGGGCTAATGCTGAATGTAAAGCAAGGATTAGCACATGTTAAAATGATCCCTCCAGTTTGTGAAAAGTCAATGGATCAATGATTTGCTGAGCCTGTTCAATGGGAGTTTACTGTACATTAGGTTCCATCATACTATTAAAGTTATCAAAGAATCTTTAGATTATTCAATATTACTGCTCCTAAATGTCTCACTCAGATGTTCTTTTGTCTTATGTCCTTCATTATTTCCTTTCTTCTATTTTCAGTATTACTATTCTGTGAGGATCTTTGCTGGGCAGGAGCCTTCTGGTGTGTGGATTGGCTGGGTCACTCCTGACTACCATCAGTATGATCCAACCTTTGACCTCTCCAAAGTGCGCAGTGTCACTGTTACTGTGGGAGATGACAGAGGCAACATACACGACAGGTAAGTCTTTCCCACATTTAAATGGTATTCTTTCTATAAGAGCAATACCAGTACTTTTACAGACTATATATTTATTATTATTTTTAGATCTTGGTTTAAAATGTAATTAATGTGATTTAGACTTGCTTTTTTATTCACACGCTGGTGGGATAAAAGACAAACGGCAGTAAAAAATGACAAAAATAAACTGTTCATACATTTGTAAATATCTAGGGATGTGAAGAGAGTCAAGAAGATGGGAAGGTTTCTGTTTCTACTTTACATTATGTTCAATCATTTAAACCGGCTATATTTTGTCACCAACCTGTCTTTTAGAGCTACATAATCTTATGGTGTCCCCCAAGGTTCAATACTTGGTCCCTTTCTTTTCCCCATTTATATTTCCTTATGTTTCCTTCATGCCACATTATCAACAAAAAAGATCTTTCTACTGGTGTACTGACATCACCATGATTTTCTTACCCTTAAGGTAAATAACTACAAAATAAATAACAGACTACAAAAACTGCACCCAGGACATCAAATCCTCAGAACTTACTCCAACTTAATGACAAAGAAAATCAGAAGTTAACTACCGTAATTTCCGGACTATAAGCCGCTACTTTTTTCCCACACTTTG